>JABSTR010003710.1:0-34936 GCA_013339765.2 Haemaphysalis longicornis
TCAGAGGAGGAAAGGTGACGTACGGGAGGAAGGGGAAATAATTTCGGAAGGAAAAAAAAAAAAAAGAAAACATCCTTCGAGGGTACCTAAGCACTCCGCGCGATACGTGAATGCGAAACCATGACAGTCTACTTGCCGAACACTCACTTGTTCTTCATTGCTATCGTCAGCCTTTATATTTTGCGCTTTTTGTTGTTTCTGACGGTTACTATGAGCCAGCACATCCCGCATTCATATCGACAAGCAAAGAGGACATTTAGCGGCGACGTACGCACTTTGCTGCTCCCCTAATTAACTGCCAGTTCTGTTATTAGCATGCTCACGTTACTCCGTAGGCGGCCACAGTATACATGCCTCTAACACACCTTTCTAAGTGGAAGGTCACAGCGCCATTCGCATAGGTCCATTATGTTCAGCTGTTTACGTCGAGCTGCACTCATTTTGGGCATCGATGCGTAGCGCTCTCGCATTCAGGAGATATGCCTAGCTGGAATCCCACACAGGCCCATATTTACCCACCTTTCTTCTTTTTCAACTCAAAAGCCCTGGTTTTTATTCCCTGGGACGTCGGCCATTTGAGTCATAATGTGTGCAAGGTTCACAGTTTTTTGAAGAGCGAAGCTGTTTAGCAAAATGGTAATTTTTCTTGCCCGCATTTGAAAGTACCCAGAAATTGCCGCGCGCGCCACGTGAGCGCGGGCCTCGCGGCGACCTCCCAGCGTCCCCGGCGCATATTTTCAAGCCACGCGCACGCACTTAAGGAAATTGGCAAGATTGCGGCGACGTCCGGCAGTTTACAAAAAAGCAAAGAAAATGCCGAGCGCTCGTGTTTGCGTGCCTCGCGGTGACCGCCCAGCGTCCCCGGCGCACGTTTGCAAGTCGAACATACCCACTTCGGAGATTGGTCAAGATTGGCAAAAAAAAAAAGCACACCAGCGTTCGCCGTCATCATGGCAACACTTTCTCGGAACGAGAAATACACGTCATAGCGTACGCCCCTCCAAAGTGATGTCCAATGATTATCGCTTCAAAAAAAAAATGAAGGAAGCTCACATTATAGCAACAATTCTGGATAAAACGTCGTTCCGGCAGCGAATAAGAAGCAAGTCGGCTGCAATCGTGGACTTTCTCGTGATGGTCGTGAAGGTTGCGTACAGCTTCACTACCTCAGTCTTACGCGTTAGTGTGAGCTCCCTCATTTTGTTTTTCGTATCTACGGAGTTAATAATGCTTTGCTTAACGCTTCAGTCAAATTATTCGGCTGCACTGCGCGTTTACTATAGACAACAATTTAAATCTCTCTTCCCCCGCTTCGAAGAACAACAAACTGAGAAAGTGGTTACTTCTTCATTGTAGCATTACTGCTCCTGTACCATTACTGGTAATGGTCTATTGTGCCCGCTCCCTTCAAAGAATGATGTGGCCTAGCGGCACTAACAAGATCCTGTTCGACTAGGGCGGGACTAGCAGTCCTATAGTTGGACGGGCTGCTTCAAAAGTTCTTTCCGTTTCCTCCTTCGTCGCTCTCTCGCACTCCCCTCACATATCCTAAAACCAAGTGTGGAACTTTTTTTTTTTGTTTGCAACGCAACAGGGCAGTTACGCACACTACGTTGTACTGTAGTCTGTGGCGATACACTTCTCGTGTCTTGCTGAGGCACGCTAGCTTAGAGCTTGTGCGGTCACAGAGTAAAACGGTTGAAACACGACGAACTATCTCAGGAAAAAAGCAAGGTTTGCTTTGTTGAAGGTGCCTATTTCGGTTGACCTAGTTTCGTTTTGAAATGGATACTGTAGATAGAAAAATTGATAGATAGAACGTCATTGAGGTTGAAAAACTCGGACACAGCTCGAAAAACGACAAAATGTAGCGCGTCGCTCACAGTAGCGGTCCCAGAGATTAGTTTTTTTTTTTTTTTGGGGGGGGGGGGGGCGAACGAAATTTTTTTTTTTGGTGGGGTGGGTGGGGGGGGAGGCGAATAAATAAACGCTCCCCTCTTTGCGCCAGTTCTGCGGAGGAGGTGATAACATGCAGGCGAGACGCGCATGCGGCGTATGCGGTGTAACCCGCTTGCGCACAAATCACTTAGCGACACAGTGGTTTTTGGCTCCCCTTAGGCGGTACAACGGCTGGCTCGAGCCCGAATTTCTGGCGGTCGCAACACATTTGCGACATCGCAGAAGTTGGATTTAGCCTCGCGCAAGTGGAATACTTAAAAAAAGAAGCAATAAATAAGAAGCTGAGGACCTCTTGGGGGGGGGGGGGGTCGCTCCCTCCCCCCCCCCTCTCCCCCCTCTCCCCCTCTTGAGGCCGCCACTGGTCGCTCAGAAGTATGTCGAGCTCGAGGGAAGAAGAGCTGCTCCCATTACTTCACATATTGACTGGAACTAATTTAAGTTCGGTTGTTGTTTCACTCCAGTGACCCAAGCAGTGGTGGTGTCTGCAGCTCATAACATGTTCTAAACGCCTGTCCTCACTTGTAAGATGAAAACAAGCTCACAAAGGGATACAAGGCCACAGCGCTTCCTGAGTTTCTACGTGCTATGATTGTTTAAGAAGCCACGGTTACTAGCTGCTGGGCTTAACTTTGCTTAAAATATGCGTCTGCGAGAAAGTGTGATTAATTATACTGCTCGATTTAAAGATGTCCTAACATCGCTGAAAAAGACATTCAGTTTGACTGCTGTAAGCGCGGTTCGCTTGAGCCACTAAAAAAGAAAGCGAAGCTGGTGTTTGTACTTCATGTACCTTGTGGACTAGGTTTTTAATTACAAAACATTTTACGAAACAGAGAGTCGATAAATGGAGTAGAGTTCTTGTTGTCTCCATTTGAAAGTAGTTCGCTAACTCCTGAGGCTGCAACTTCAGTTTCATTATGCTGCAGAAAGGGCACTACAGTGAGTCATAAACATTGTCTAGTTGGCTTACAACATCTAAGTCTAGAATGCATCGGGTACGTTCTGAGTTCTTCCGGTCCATTCACCCGTATCTTTTAACGAGGAAAGTTCGACCGAAAGGAAAGATTTCTTTGTCAGCAGAAACACGGATGGTAAGAATTAACGCTTGGATGGCGGAGTCCGGGTTTGTGCGAATTACCGCACAATTATCGCCTTTTTTAGGATAAGTGCAGTTCAGCGACATGAGGCTAAGACGTAATTATCCGCCTCGCGCGACATATTACTCTAGAGGCACCTTCTTTGCATTCCCTTGCCAGCCCCCGAAAAACCTTGTCATAGAACACTCGCTGTGGCACATTGCACGCAGCCGTAGTTATTCGGGTCGTGTAACAAAATATTTTAGTTGCGCGTAATGCGATCCAGCGACGCGTGTAGCTGCCTCGAATAAGGTCGAGGGCTGAGTTCCCGACGGCGGCGGGTGTATTTTTCATAAAGGTAGTCGGTTCCTGCTATCATCAAGCCATGCTTTAGAACTATTTTTGATACGGATGAATACACACGGATTATATCAGATACTCGAACCACAAGATCCTGAAATAGCCGTACAAATGCTTTGTGAAACCATTACATCAGCCATTGACTCGTCACTACTGTTCAGGTGTCCAATCGGACGTTACCACGCCCCTTGTTGTCCTTGGCTGTCTAACGGCTTGTTATGTTCTTTACGAAAAAAATTGGCCGCGTATCTGCTCCTTTCGTTGCAAATGCCGTCAAAAGACGATAGTCTTTATCGACTTTCGTTGCGATGTAAATGCCTCCCTTCGCTTTCCCGCTCACCTCTCATGTTGTTCCTCTTGCGTCGCGGTCCTCCCAAGGTAAAGACGCCAAAGGTGTGCTTAAATCATTTAAATTTCCCGCGTTCCGCTGCTCCTACCCGGGTGTCTCGATGCGAACGCTGCCGTACGGCGGAGACGCGCAATAATCGAGGCGCCCTACTTCAACGTTTATAGAACCGCGTTTCCCTACTCCACGTGCGTTGCAAGCAGAACGTGGAATCTATCTAGTGGAACCTTACGTAACTGTTGCCGGTTGATTTCTTAAAATGGCGCCAGAAGCTATAGTGGCGCGGGCGACAGCAGGCGACGGCGGAGTGAATTCTTTTTCTGCAGTTGATGAAGTATTTAATTTCGCAAAAAGTCAAGCATGTTTGATTTTTTTATAAAGGAACACTGCAAATATCACTTCTGTATGATTTGTTGTCTCATATTTGCGTAATGTCTTGTTCTTCTTCAATAACGTTGACAGGTATGAACATTACACCGGACATAGACGGGTAGATTTAGCTGTGCCTATATAAGACTATTGCGCAGGCATTGTTTTGCTTTGGCCGGTGGCTGAATCCAGTCACAGACAGGCAGACGGACAGAGACAGACAGACAGACCAAAATTTCTGGGTTTAAGTAGCCCAATTCGTCTTTAAAAAGACAACCTGCATAAAAATACTGAGCGCCAACCAATTACAAGCGCCTCAAACCAGGTATACACGATATTGCAATATGTTATCCGTATTGCTAAAAAAAATGCCAAGCGAAGCTATTATGAAAACCAAATTCGGACAGCGGAAGCAATACAAAAAGAAAATGGCAGTTGATACGGGAATTCCTTAACACACCACATCAACGTGACTTGGTCACGTCCATTAGAACAAACTACTCGCTCGTCACAGCACCGCGTGATATCGCGAACTGTTTCAATCAACATTTTTCCACAGAATCTTCTGACCCTTCTTCTTTGATGTACACGCCCACATTTATTTCGCCAGCAACAATCATTCTTTCTTATTCCTACCAACCCTGCGAAATTGAAGCCGTATTTCAGGACTAAAAGCGACTGGTACTGGCTTAGATAGAACTCAGGGGAAACACATCAAATCTATTTGTGCATTCATTCTCCCGGTCTTATGTCATGTTTTCAATCTTGCCTTTAAAACCGGTGTGTTCCCAAGCGTGTTTAAATTGTCTGAAGTTGTTCCGGCCTTCAAAAAGGCGATCCGAATCAAATTCATGGCAATTTACCGAGACACTTATTATGTATATTGCTGATAACGTACAGATCAAGTTGTGCATTTTTTCCTGTATGTTTCCCTATTTCAGCAATCGGACTGTATAGATTTTTCCTTCTGTTTCGGAATCCGAATCTGTATTCTTTGATGCACTGAACCGCAGACGTGCTCCTGTGTAACATTTGATTGATTGATTGTAGGGTTTAACGCGCCGACGCAACGCAGGCGATGAGGCGCGCCGTAGTGGAGGGCTCCGGATTAATTTTGACCACCTGGGGATCTTTATCGTGCGCTGAAATCTCGTACACACGGGCGTTTTTGCTTTTCGCCTCCATCAGAAAAGCGGCCGCCGCGGCGGGAATCGAACCCGCGACCTCGTGCTCAGCAGCGCCACGCCTTAGCCACTGAGCCACCGCGGTGTGTGTTGTAACATTTGCACTGTTTGCAAAGCAGGGGGTACGGGCCCAGTCAAGCTTCGTTGTGGCTTTTGCCCGTACCTCCCAAAATCGTGTGATGTTAAAAAAAGTGAATTGATTGAATTGAATTGAATTGAAAAAAGAAAATATCGACCGATTTCAGTCCTTCCATTTTTTGACAAAGTGCTTGAAAAGATAATCGAAAAGAGACTGTCTAACTACTATAAAACGTTTAATATACTAACTCCCAGTCAATTCGGCTTTCGACCTGCCTTTCAACAGATAAAGCTTTGGCATGTTTTGTCGATAGAATTAAATTATTCATTGACAAAGAAAATTACGCTGGCTCAGTATTCGTTGACTTATCTAAAGCATTCGACAGCATTGATCACAATATCCTCTTCCCTAAACTTCAGTTATAGGAATAGCTGGACCGCCACTTCAACTGTTTAAAAGCTTCTTGTGTATAGGCAGCAAATTGTTTGCGTCAATGGCACTTTTTCTTCCTCTGCTTATAACAGGAAAGGCGTCCCCCAAGGCTCTGTTTTAGGGCCGCTTTTATTCCTTACTTACGTAAATGACTTACCGCAGTGCCTCACGTGACTCGAAATGCATTCTATACGCCGACGTTACCACCATCTTTTCAGACAATCCTGATGCGGATATATTAATTTCTGATTTGCAAATGACTTATCTTCCCTTGAAAATTGCTGTGCTAATAACAGACTATCTATTAACTCGTCCAAATTGTCCCTAATGGTATTTCACTCCCCGAATAAAAATTGCAAATAAATCCTTTCCTCCATATAGGTCACAATCCCATTCTACTGCGGAACCAAACCCTTTTTAGGTGTTATTGGAGACACTCACCTAAGGTTCCAATGCCATATCTCCTCCATTTGCAAAAAGATATCATTTGGCATTCGAGCCCTTCTTAGAGCTAGACTGTACTTCAGTACGAAAACTCTGTTGGATTTATATTATGCATTTATTCATAGCCACTTGAAGTACTGAATCACATCGTGGGGTCGATCGTAAAAAAATCATCTTTCATCATTAGAAAAACTTCAAAAAACAAAAACAAGCAATGCGTAAATAACGTTTTCCCCAAAAATGTCACCATCTCTTCCTATCCTTACTCAACTTAATATATTACCTTTGCCAAAGATGTATTTCTATAGCGTTGGAGTTCTGTTTTTTGAAGTGCTGCATAGCCTCCTAGATCTTGACATTTTCCTTCGCGACATGTTAACCAACCCTAATTGCACTAGATTTTCCTCCCGTCAGAACTTGTTATTGCCCAAGGTAAGAGCTAATTATGGCAAATTTAGTCTACTTTTCAGCTGTTTCTTTTTGGAACGACGTACCACTGGAAATAATGGTAGTTAGCTCACTTCAACCCTTCAAAAGAACATTGAAAATGTTCTTAGCTACTCACCAGTAACTCCTATAAATATTTACTTGTGTGACATCTTTTCCTGCTTGTTTTGTTGTCAATTGATTCCAATTTTCCAGTTTTTTTCCACAATGTGTTCTGTTTTCTATAATATCCCATACTTACACGATGTTTTATAAGATTTGTATAACGTCTGCAATACTTACTAGTTGAATTGTGCTCAAAACTTGTTACCTCCAAAACATCTAGCATAGGAGGTCCCGCCTGCGGTTCGGAAACTTTGGGACCTCCTCCTGACCAGCGAACTGTCGTTGGTGGCATCACGACCTAGGCGGAAGGCAATGTTTGTCTCGAAGCTGTCTCCGGATACCACACCGGCCCAGCTCCAAGAACACTTTTCCAGCATTGGAGTACAGCCTCTGGCCTGTCGTCGACTGAAGACGCGCTATGCCTCATATTCGTCTTTCCACGTTGCTTTGGAAGATGAGGCGTTCCAGCGCCTTCAGGATCCTAACCTGTGGCCCAAAAATTGTCTGTTCAAACCGTTCGAGGGACCCTACACGACCATCATCTGCACCCATCTGAAACCAGGCAATCTTAAAGGACACTTAGCGTGTTCTAAGTACTACTCTCAGGCAGAAAAAAAAATGTCGTCATTTCAAAATGTTGATGCCTTTCTCAAGGCTTTCCAACCATTGTGTTCCAGCTCATGCACTGTTCTGCACGTCAATATTCGGAGCATTCGAAAACATTGGGATGAGTTTGCCCTAATCTCGAACCTTCTCTCAAACACGGTTGACGTTTTTGCACTCACTGAAATTAATGTCATTAACGACCAGTACCTTCTGTCTTCCTGGTTAGAGCAAACACTTCCTCACCCGCAAAAATAGCAAGGGTGGTGGTATTGCGCGTTAATTAAGCCAAGTTTGTTAGTAACATCGTATTTTCATCGGCAGAAGCTCTGGCTTTTGAGCTAACCAAAAATGATCTTGTAACTCGTTTACTAGTTGTTTATCGTCCTCCCTCCGAAGCGCGGTTTGTTTTACAGAAGAATTGCGGGAGGTGTGCAGGAAAACTTTCAGCTCAGGCAGCTTGTGCATAATCGGGGACTTCAACATCGACTTGCTGCGAAGCCAGCGGTCATCTGTTGAACAATACTTGAACGCCCTTTCCGAACTCGGTATTGAGCCTCTTATCTGGGAACCCACAAGGGAGGAGTTCCTAAAAGATAATCTCACCCGTACATGTATTGATCATGTCAACGTGCGAGCATCCGACCTTTCTTGTGCGGCCGGGGCTGTAATTATGCAGAAATTAGCAGATCACTACTTCGTTGTGGGTAAGTTAACCAAATCCAACTCTTACAATCGGATCATACTCATACTATCACCATCTGGGATAAAAAAAAGTTTGACAAACAAATTGCTAGCTTTGACTGGAATTCTTTCATTCTAGATAACAACAATGCCACTGCATATGACAATTTCGTTCGCACGTAGGCCAGATGAAGGAGGCGTGTAAGAAAACGGTAGTAATAAAAAAACGGAGGGCTGAGCATCAATGGCTTACCCCTGATGTTTTGGCACTGATAAAAGAAAAAATATGCTTTGGACAAGATGTCGCCGAACCCCTGACAACACAGCGCTGCGCGACGAGTTCCGTACGGTGAGAAATAGAGTGACCGCGCAGATTCGTTTTCAAAGAGGCAACTAACTTTGTAGCGAACAGTTCAAAGCGTCTAGTCGCAATATGACTAAAACTTGGTCCTTAGTAAATCAATTACGAGGTAACGAACGCCTGTCTACAAAAAGCACAATAGAACGCAACTTTTGTTCCGCTACTTCCGACCTGGCCAACAAATTCGAATGAATCGTTTCATTGAAAAAAAAACGATCCAGTTCAGTGTGCAAGTAACAATATACTACCAAATCTTGTGTTATCGTCCGCATTTATCCCGTTTTTGACAGAGCCTGATGTCCTTTGCATAGTCTGCAGCTTGAGCCGTAATAAATCATTAGGGCTTGATAACATACACATAGGTTATCTCTGCAGATATATTTGGTATTTAAAAGGTGTTATTTGTTTATACTGAACAACATAATTGAACATTGCTCTTGGCCAGACAGTCTAAAGTGCGCAAGCGTGGTTCCCCTCTATAAAAGCGGCAAAAAAAAAAGACCCTTTAAACTACTGCCCTATTTCAGTTGTATCTTTTTTTTCTCAAATTCTTGAAAAGCACATATTGGGTGTCATGACTTCCTTTGTAACAAAACATGAGTTACTGAGTGAACATCAATACGGTTTCATCTCCGGCGCTGGCACGCAGGTGTTACTTGAAAATTTGTCTGATACCCTTCATAACAGCATAGATCAGAATGAGGTTTCGTTTGGGTTATTTCGTGATGTTAAGAAAGCGTTAATACTGTGAACCATGGTATACTCTGTACTTTATTTATTTATTTATTTATTTAATTATTTATTTATTTTTTATTTATTTATTTATTATTTATTTATTTATTTATTTATTTATTTATTTATATTTATTTATTTATTTATTTATTTATTTATTTATTTGACAATACTGCAACCCAAAAATTGGCCCAAGCAGGGGAGGATACAACGCTAAATGCATGGCACTATTCACATGAAGGTACACATTGACAAGTATGAAAATGTTGTCGCCAAAATTTAAAAGGGGGAATATTTTCTACTCTCGCGATGAAATCAGAACAAAGAAATAATTGTGCAGGAGTGAATTCCAATCTTCAATGTTTGAGGGAAAAAAACTGTACTTGTAGCTATTTGTTTTTGCGAAGATGGGAGCCAATGAATGTTGGTGATTGTGACGAGTCCTCCTTGTTGCTAGAGGTTTTACATAATCGGGTAGGTTTAGTTTAATTTTTCCTGAGAGACAGTTGTGTAAGAATGCAATGCGACTGATCTTTCGGCGAGTTTCCAAGGTCTGAAATTGATTATCATGCATTAACTGGGTAGGGGAGTCCTCCCTTTTGTACTTCCCAAATATAAATAGCACGGCCTTGTGGTTGACTCTTTCTAGTTGAATTTTATCTTTTTTCGTATGTGGGTCCCATATTACCGCTGCATATTCTAATTTACTCCTACAAAAGCGTTATAAGCTAAAATATTAGTACTGGCCGGGGCGCTTCTGACTTTTCTTCTGAGAAAATATAGCTTACGCATTGCGGACGCACAGGTTTTTGAGATATATGGGCAGACCAGTTTAAATCGCTTGTGAATGTGACGCCAAGGTATTTGTATTCTTCACCTCATAAATAAAACAATCCTGAATTTTATAAAAATATGAGCTCGGTAACTTTTTTCTGGTTATGCGCATCAGTACAGTTTTTTTCCCTGTTCAATTCGAAGCCCCATTTTTCACACCACCTGTCAATAGCAGAAACAGCACCTTGTAGTGAACTATGATCATCTAGAGATAAAACCTGTTTAAAAACAACACAATCATCGCGAACAACCGCAATGAAACGTCAGCCGGAATAACAGAAGCCAAATCATTCACGTAAATTAAAAATAACAGCGGTCCGAGTACGCTTCCTTGCGGAACTCCAGAAGAAACACCACATACATTTGAAATTCGATTACTAACATCAACGTAATGTTTCTATTCAACTTGTACCCATCGTAAAACAGAGAAAGGAAGTCCAATAGATTCAAGTTTGCGAAGCAGTTTTCCATGAGGTACCTTGTCAAAAGCCTTGCTAAAATCCATAAAAATAACGTCAGCCTGACCAGATGCATCAAGAATACGCATTAAATCATTTACGGTCGACAGTAATTGTGTATTTGTAGACATCCCTTGCCTAAAACCGTGCTGAGTATCGGACAAGATATTTTTTTTTGCTCAGAAACTTGTGTATGTATGAAGCAAGAATATGTTCCAACAGCTTACAGTAGCTACTTGTAATGGATACAGGACGGTAATTTTCTACTAAAAATCGATCACCTTTTTTGTACACGGGCACAACACGTGCGATTTTCCAACTAGACAGTATTTGACCTGAAGATAAAGAGATCTTAAATATATCTATTAAAAACCAGATAGCTGTTCTGCATAGCGCCTTAAAAAGGCATTTGGGATGCCATCGGGCCCAGCTGATTTTTTAGGGTCCAAATTCAATAACATTGTAAGAACTCCTTCGCGAGTTATTTCAATTTGTTCATCCAAGTCATTATAAGAGGACACAAGGTCATATTCGTTAACTTCCGAAAAGACACTCTGAAAATAGGAGTTGAAATGTTCTGCAATTTTACCTGAATCAGTTATTATGCCATTCTTATATTTCATTCTGTCTATTTCTTCATTTCGCTCCCTTAGGTGTCGCCAGAATTTTTCAGGGCTAGATTTGAGAAAATCGGCTAAAGTGTGCGAAAAATATGTCGAAAAATATGTGCGAAAAAAAAGTGTGCGATAAACTAAATTATACCGTTAGGGCTTCCGCGGAGCATTTCTATCTCTGCTTCAAAATTACCTTCGGGATCGTTCTCAAGTGGTGTCACTTGGATCGGTGCTGAGTGATAGTATCAGACTTAAGAGAGGTGTCCCGCGAGGGTCTATCTTTTCACCTCTTCTTTTTAATTTGTATGTTAATGACTTAGCTACTGTTTTAAAACTTCGAAAATTATCAATACGCTGATGACACCCTGCTGGTATCTGGCAACTCTGGTTATTCTCTCGCTCTCTCAAATCTTCAAGACGATGCCAGACAGGTAGCGGATTGGTTCGAAGTAACTTTAATAACAATCAACCAAGTAAAAATTCGGCTAGTTTGTTTCCGTAATCGACAGAAAACAGTGCCCAACGACTGCTTCATTACAATACACTTATCAAATTGTGCATCTTGCTCCTGTGTCCGTATTTTCTGTGTCGAGTTTGTTAAATACCTAGGTGTACATTTTGATGGGGATCTTTCGTGGAACATACACATGGCTCACATATGTAAAAAGCTTAGAACTATTGCCTGTATGCTGTAAACTTAAAAATGTTTCTGCCTTTTCTTTGTTCGAAAAATACTAGCTCAAAATTTTGGTTATAGTGTTCTTCGTTATGGCATGTGCTGTTTTTTCAACTGCTCCGCTACCTGGAAAAAGAGAGTTAACAGTATTTTAAAAACATAGCCAAGAGTGTTCTTTGTAAGTCACACGTGGCGGATCAGGGCAGTGTATTTCAGGCAAGTGGTTTACCGTCATTCGATACATTAAGCAAATCGTTGTGCTAAAATATTTCTGGTGTACGGATTACCGAACTCCCAATGTTTAACCTATACCTCTGCGGCACATACCTCGATATATGACACCAAGGGTCTGTACCCATTACGGAATGGCTGCGCGGCCATATTATGTTCCTGCTATCTTCAACGAATTGCCTGACGAATTGTTCTCTTCAACAACGCGGAAACACTTGCGTGCTGCTATGCTGGCATTAGAAACATGCTGAAGTATGTATGTGTATGCGGTGATCGGTAGCTATTTCTTTATTCTCTAATTGTTTTCTTGTGATGAGGAAAATGCCACGCATGTAGCTGAAACCCATGTTGATTTGTTGTATCTTTGTTTGTCTGTTTGTCTTCGTCTCTTCTGTTCGTCGGTTGTGGTTTGCTTTCCTTTTTTTTCCTCCCTTTAATTTCTCGTTCTCTCTTTTTCTCTTTCTTTCTCGTCTCTTTTTCTCTTTTTTTTGTTTCTTGTCTTTTTTTTACCTTCCTGTTCAGTTACCACTGCAATGAGTGTTTTTTACAGAAGTGAAGGCCGTTGGTGCCGCGCGGACGCCGCACAAGCCCACCTGTAGGCTTCGGTGACCATTTTGCTTCTTATGTACTCCTTGATAATAAACAATGATTCCCCCAATGGTAATACACTCTTGTACTTTTCTGAATAAATTGGAATTTGAAAAAAAAAAGTAAACAGTTCCCAGAGTAGAATTACTTGAATTTGGGCGAGTTCGTTCGTGATCGCTGAAACTTCAGCGTGAACAAAAAAGATTAAAAAATGAGGGACTCTAGATAAGAATACGCGAACGCAAGATTTACGGAAATATTACGGAACCCAGCGTGGTCTGAGTCATTGCCACAGCCAACCATGCAGCTTAGTCGCTGCTGAGTGGTACCTTTAGCGCGTTAAACTTGAAAACTGAGCTAGTGTTATCGCAAGTCCGACCTTGGATGTGGGGACTAAGCCACGGACGCGCGCCAAAGCTCGGAAGTGCAGGCCTCTTTATCGACCTCTTTTTCGCTTCTTTGATACCCCAGGGATGTCAGCAAGAAGCGAGGCGACTACAGTGGCTGGTGCCGTACGCTGCGGCTATATCGAAGCAACCAATTGTCTGCTCACTGTGGCCTGGCATTGAAGACACGACGGGGAGGCGGTCTGGCCCGTTCCGGTTCACGAAGCCCGCGTCCGTGCCATCCTGCGTGGCGGACACGGCGACGCTGGTCCGTCAGTCGAGATGGCGCGGAGCGACTCTCACCGCTCCGCCGGAACAGGCATGTGCAGGTTCGCATCCCTCTGCACAGCTGCAACCATAGCAACGAGCTTATCATCTCTGTCTGCCGCCGGTCTTGGTGGGCGCCAAATGGAATAATTCGGTCGAAGGTGGGAGATAGAGGCCATAAAGAGAGAAGGAGGTGACTCGACGGCGGGAGAAGCTGTGGTAGAAGCATAAATTCACGACATGGAAGAGTGGGTTGTGGGGGGAGAAGTCGTGGAAGTCAGAGGGAAGCAAATAAGTTCTCGGGAATTACATTTATCAGTGACTGATTAATCACTGCAGACACTAATGACCTGCAGAAGAATGAGGTAGAAATCAGAGACGGCGTCGAAGCTACCAATTATCGTGCGCATGCCGGCAAAAGGCTGTGGGGGCAGGCAATGAGAAGCGGAGTAATATGCGACGCTGGGCGGACTTAAGAGCAAGAGCGAGAAAAAAAAAAAAAACGCGGAAAGGCGCGCAATGCATGATTCCCGGGTCTCACACTCGCGGGAGGATACGGCAACGAGGGACGACGGTTCGGAATGCACAGTTTGCGCCAGCTGCTCTGCTCAGAGCCCGAAAATAAAGAGGCGGCAGGAGGAAAACGGAGACAATAAAGACGAGGATCGCTCTTGGCAATCTGCGTGCCCTCCTCCGGCGTTAACCCCGTTCTTCGGCCCACCGTCTCCCCCTGGCTGCGCGCCGCCTCGAGTGACCGAGAACGGCGAAAACAATGGCAGGATGTACGGCTAGCGTACGGGGTGCGGACACTCGTTCCCCCTGGCGGAGAATGCGCGGAGGAGCACCATTGTCGTCTGTTATCGTCTCTGCCCCTTCTTCGCCCCGATGGCTGCTTTATAGCCGGGCGGTCTGGGAAATTGAAAGTCAACAAACGGCACGATCGCTGCGTGAAGCTCCGAGCCTTTCATCAATGTACCGACAGTAGCGCAGTACAAACTGCGTGACCTGAGAACTCCCTTTCAGCAGCGCACTCCTTTTTTGCTGTTCATTGATGCCGGTAGCCACCGAGTTTATTCAACGCCGAGTTTCAGGCCGGCTCTGTGTACGCTTATTTTAATTTGCGTTTCCCCAAAATGGCCGATTCTTTTAACGGCCATCGTTTCCATTTGAACAATTATTGCAGGGCTCGAAGACACGACGCAGCTGCTCTGGGTTCAGGCAACGCTGCAACCAGTCGGCACTGGCAACGAAAATCTTCGTGTACATGCCGCGGCCTTTTCATAGCAGTCTTACGTCTCCTGGCTGATTGTTCTCTATTGAATATAGTGCACCATTCGACGCAAGCGGAGTTCCAGAATTTTGCATTCGCGCGTTGTTTCAAGCGCGTCAACTATTTAACAATTTCGTCACGAATTTGCACTCAGTCTCTCTACCGTGTCCTTTATAACTACGATCCGGTTCGTCCGCAGAAATGGATTCTCTTTCACTCCGAGCACATCTGCGACAGCCTTCGGATGCCAGAGAGGGGTATCCATCAACGCACGCACACCCTGTTAAATCACCGGGCATACCACCCATATAGACGGCTGGAACTTGTGCGCCCTTTCTTAGACATTAGAACCGTGGAGCAATGGGAGACCGCGCTTCTCAGCTCCGATCCCGAAGTGCAAGTCAAACTCGTCCGGATGGCTGAAGACCGCCGCCGGGGTCCAAGGACTCCTGGCTGCCGCCTAAAAGGAGAAGAGGACCGAGGAGGATCTCCAACCTCTTCCTTTCCCACCGGGCACAAAATAAAGTTGTTCTCTCTCCCTTGTGAAGGAGGATTCCGCGCGACACTCTACACCAACGTAACCAGAAGACCCGGTATCCACATGCGTACGTGATTAGTTTCGCTTATCCTATAAGACCTCGAGGATCCGTACAGCGCAGCTTCCCAGTGGTTGCGGAGGCCGATTGGGAGGCCATCGTGCAGGCGGCTGCACAAAATACGGGACGGTCCGAAGAGGGAGGCGCTTAAAACACGCGCACTTTTAGCTATAATATTGACCATTTGTCAGATCAGTCGAGGAAGAAATAGAACACTGCAGGGCTAGGCGCGGGAAGAGGGTGAGGGGAATCACATTTGCGTACATTAACCTTGTCGCCCATCACGCTCTCCTACTTGTAGATTACGTATTGAGCCACGAGACAACCACACAGCCGCAGGGTCAGCACAATGGCGAACGTGTGGTGGTCCGACGGATCAAGGTCGAAGCGAACGAGTATGCAAATATCAGCTTTGAGATATCGAGGCAGCTGTTACACAGAGGTCACCGCAGGCGCTTCGCATCCGGTATACATTTGTACGTAGTATCGTTAAATGAATGCAGACAGACGATGTCTTTTTTTTCTTATTTCTTCTTCTTGCTTTCCTTTTTCTTTTTGTAATTAAGACAACTGTCCGTTTCAAGAGATGAATGAAGCGAAACTACCAACCAAGTGCCTCATCTATGTGTAACTCGAGCACCGAACTGTTAGTAATATTTGTGAGAGGTAGTTTTTTTTAAAGGGTTGCTTTCGGATCACGATTCCGAATCTGCATCCTCTCGGAGGCAGGCGGCGGCGGCGAGGGCGGCATGAATTTGATGCCGCACCGGATGCCTGGCGTCAGCCGCGCTGAACGCCAGGCTTGGGACCAGTTGTTGGCAAGGCGAGACTTATGTGCCGACGGCCCCGCCGAGCCGATTGATTCTGATGCCACCGGAAACAGGCGATAGCTCGGCTGCAGCAGGGCTATCGCTGGAGAGGCGGAACTCGCTGGCATCTTCTCGCCGAAGGCGTTGTGTTCATCCATCTCGCCCTCGCGGGAAAAGGATGCACCTGCAGGCGTTTGCGCCCTGCTGTGGGAACCCACCGCCGACAAACGGAAGCGTGTCACCCTATACCCCCGGCCATCGCACCACGCACCATGTGACACTGAGTTCACGTGGCCCTACTACTCCTCGGCACCAGTACCCATCACACATAAACGACGAACACGTTTGGAGCAAAACCCTTAGGTTATTTATTTATTTATTTTCTATTTATTTAGCTACCCTAAGGGCCCAAGTGGGCATTGCATAGGGGGGAGGGAGAATGAGTTGAAAGCGACGAAACATAAAATATTGCAAAAGAAAAAAAAATACAACAAAAGTGACATTGGCATACAGACAATCGCAAAATACAGCGTCAAACATTGTATACAAAAACAAAAGTTTAAAAGTGACGGAAAATCTGGTATTTTAAAAGCAGAAACACACATTTACAGCCTAGAAAAGATAAGGACGATAAAGACAAGTTACAGAGTATTTTGAATCACTGAAACTGCGATGAGTGCGGTTAAAAAGAAGAGGCGTCTGTTTGGGCTAGTAGGTAAAGAATTCCATTCTTGACTGCCAATACAGCGGTGGTGTGTTGTGATATTTTTTTGTTCGGGCAAAAATTGGGCCAACTCTGTGAGCATGATCGGTGCGTGCGGACATATCGGGTGCCGGAAGGATAAATTTGCGAGCGAACTTCCCCGTCCAAGCCGTGCTTTCGGCTGAAAAGTCGACGTGTCCTGCGTGCAGCCTCTTTATGATCGGTCATCGTTTCTACGCACGTTTCTTGCCTCATCGTGACGAAGGCTACAACGAAGTGCTGCTGCTGCGTAAGGAGCAGTAAAATGCTAGACATTGGAGTGAAGATGACATGGTTTTGGGACTTTTTCTGCGGTCCACACTTTGAAAGCGGACAATCAGAGTTGCGCAGTCACTGTTCAAAGTACATGAGCCTCCAAGCGCCCTGCGTACCGGGTGCGCTTTGGGACACGAATGACCCACCACACAGTCGCACGTTATGGCTGGTCCCTACAAACTATCCGACGTCGGTTCTTGAACACGTGCTTAAAATTGCGTAGGGTAGTTAGAAAGCGATCGCTTGATCGGTCTGCACAAATACTTTAATGGTACCTGATCAGTTGTATAGAAGCTAATATGCTGACGTGTCTTGCCTTTAGGCCGCTATACTAGCTTCACAGTGGGGCGGCACAATTTGTGCCTGTTGGGGCTAAATCAGCCCAAGGAGGGAAATCAGGACACTCCAAATACGGCTAACGAAATAGGCGATGTTATCGCTTAAAAAAGCGGTCACGCTAATACCGTATTTTCGTGTGTATAACCAGCCCTGAATATAACCCGCCCCCGCCAATTTTATCGCGCCGGAAAAGAAAAAAAAATCCTCGCGTACGGCCCGCACATTTGATAAAGGAAAGGCTGCACCAAAGCTGCTGCTCAAGCAACACATCACATACTGTGTAGAGAGAAAAAGCGTATATTTAGCCAATAGAACACACTGACTGCAAGGCGAAAGTCACGATTCACTAATAAAATTTACTTGTTAGAGTGCGCTTGTCCTTGTTTTTTCTTCCTTGTGCTTGTATGTTTTGCGCAATCGTTGCCATGGAAGGCTCAGTCAGTGTTGAAGTAAGATGCAAGTTAGACTAGTTGGTTCAGATTAAGATTCATGGTGAAAAAAAAAAACAGAGCAAGCAACACAGGACAACAAGAAGGATGGACGCATCAGCGCTGTGCATCGTCCACTCTTCTTTTGTCCGTGTGTTCCTTGCGCTGTTGTTTCACCATGAATCAGTCAGTGTTACAGCGTAGTGGCTTCATGGCACAACGCGCATTGCCGTGAAGCTGCACTAAAGAAAAAAAAAAAAAAAACCCGCGTATTATCCACACCCCTCCTTGGTCAGTGACATTTTCGCATTTTTGGTGCGGGTTATACGAGCGAAAATACAGTATGACACAGATGTTACATAGATAGGAACCTCCTTTCCTATCTATGTGAACGAACATCTGAGCCCTTCTGTCAAACGATTGCTTGGCGCGGCGAAAGCCAAACGACGTGCATGCGGCTGGAAGCATGCGTGGAGAAAGAACGAAAAGATCTTTATGCGCAAAACTGATAACTCGGATTATGTTGCTATCAACTGCCTTGACGATCTATCTGGTATTATGTAACTGTATTGGGGTCTGGTAACTGCGAAACACTTCTTGAATAATGGGCATTCAACCTACAGAGATCAATCAGTTGATCAATCTAAAAAAATCGTTACATCTTTTTTCATCTCAATGTTCGCTCGTTAACAAATACGGAAGATGAAATGGCAATATTACTGGATATGTGCGGAGCTGAATTTACCATAATAATGTTAACAGAAACTTGGTATACAGGGGCATCAAAAATGTTTCACCCACTAGGCTACAACTCCTTTTCTCGCCATTGCAAAGATAAAAGAGGGGGCGGAGTCTTACTCCTAGTCAAAGAACACATCGTATGGCAACTGTTGATAAATTTACCTTAGTAACTCCGGACTACGAAGTGTTAACTGTACGCAGTCACAAAAGCCTTTTTGCGTAATATACAGGCCACCGGCAGGTAACTTCGGGAATTTGTCTCATTTCTTGATGGGCTGCTCAGTTATACGACACAGAGCAAAACTACCCGCCGCGGTGGCTCAGTGGCTAAGGCGTTGCGCCGCTGAGCACGAGGTCGCGGGTCGATCCCCGGCCGCGGCGGCCGCTTTTCTGATGGAGGCGAAAAGCAAAAAACGCCCGTGTGTACGAGATTTCGGCGCACGTTAAAGATCCCAGGTGGTCAAAATTATCCGGAGCCCTCCACTACGGCGCGCTCATCGCCTTCGTTGCGTCGGCGCGTTAACCCCGAATCAATCAATCACAGAGCAAAACTTCGATCTATTTGTAGGTGGAGACCTTAACGTAAACATGCTCACAACCTCTCAGTCGAAAAAGGAGCTCGATTCGGTCATTATAGCTTCTGGTTTCCATAATGCCATCACGAAGCCAACACGGATTACCGAGGAAGGTGTCTTTTGATAGACGTCTTCATCACAAACTACAACACGCAGCTAGTGCTGGCAGACACTATTTTACACGGACATTAGTGATCACTTTGCGATATTTATGGTGATTTCGAAGTGCAGTCACCATTCCCGAAATGTTTCACAAGTTACCCATGTTCAACCAATCCCAAATTCACAGCTTCAATCCTTTCGTACCGCTGTGAGCAGCGAAACCTGGGATAAGTTTACAAATCGGGAACTAGTGATGCCGCCTACAGGAAGCTTTATTGACACGTTTAAAATAAGTTATGACGCCAATTTTCCATTCAAAGAAATGCACAAACCTAAAAAAGCTCGAAAGCCATGGCTTACCTCTCAACTATTAAAAATGGTTAGACATAAAACAAGTTGTATGGAAATTTTATAAAAACAAGGGATCCCTAGATACTCAGAGAATTTAAAGTTTACCGTAACAAGCTTACATCTAAACTGAAAGCAGCTAAAAACTACTACTTCATCAACAGTTTTCAGAGAATAATATGCAAGTCTCAGATGTTGTTTGGAAGAAGTAAATTCTCTGTTGCACCCTAATGCATCCGCAACCATTCCTGATAACTTTGTACACGAGGGACAGGAATTGCATGGTAGGTCACGGGCTACTGCCTTCAACCGATACTTTATCCAGCAGGGTCAGGTTGACAATAATGATGGAACAAGTTCTTTTTCTGGCTACGATTCTTCACTGCATGCAAGTAGCACACTGTTTTCTTACACCTACTGATTGCGCAGAGGTTTCTCGTGCTTTAGTAGTAGTAAAAACAGCAAATCTAGAGATTTAAATGGCTTCCAGATCGGACCTGTTAAGTATGTGCTGGACATTTTATGCCCGTGATTACCCACATCTATAATTTAATCCTCTGTTCTGGTGTGTTCCCCAAAGACATGCAAATTGGCCGTGTAACGCCAATTTTCAAACATGGGGACAAAAACTCTCTAAACAATTACAGGCCCATTTCCACATTACCGATATTTTCGAAAGGAATTGAAAAAATACTTCATATTAGGCTGCTATCGTACTTAAATAAGCATAACTTACTCCACGACTTCCAACACGGCTTTCGAAAACACCGATCAACGGAGACGGCTTTACTACAACACAAAGAAATTATAATAGAATCATTCAAAAATAAAACAATAATTGCAGGCATCTATATTGATTTCTCTAAGGCTTTCGATCTCATTAATCACAATATTCTACTATTCAAAATGTACAACTATGGAATCAGAGGAATCCCGCATGCTCTGTTTGACATCGTACTTGTCTCATAGGAAGCAATTTGTCAATGTTGATAACGCTACGTCAGCTCCTGAACCGATTGTGCAGGTGTCCCCCAAGGCAGCATATTGGGACCACTTCTGTTCATGATGTATATTAATGATATAGTACAAGGTGTTAAAAACGCAAAATGGTTTCGTATGCTGATGACACAACTGTTTTCGTTACTGGCGTATCAGAGACAGAGGTAGAGGGAAAAGTAAAGGATGCACTAGTTGAATTGAAGAACTGGGCAGATGCAAACGGCTTAAGAATAAATAGCAATAAAACAAAAGTGGTGTTATACCTACCCAGGGGGAAAGCACTGAGCGACATCAGCATTTGCTTAGGCAGCGAAATAATCGAAATTGTGGACAACGTAAAGACACTTGGCGTTATTTTTTCTAAGAATCTAACTTGGAACGACCATGTTGACTATATTCAATCTAAAATGTCTTCAGCGGTTGGTGTAATGAATAGAATGCGGCATATTCTTCCTGAGAAAATCAAACAACTGCTCTACAATGCACAAGTATACTCCATTCTGCAATACTGCAGCTTAGTTTGGGATAAGACAGGAATCACTAACTTAAAAAAAACTACACCTGCTTCAAAAGAGAGCTATTCGGTGCATTTCAAATATACCCTTTCTTTCGTCTACCAGCCAGCTTTTTCTGAAATATGACATTCTTCCTGTGTTTGCATTATATATTACCAGTTACTAATAAGGTACAAATCGTTCACTAATAAAATATTAACTTCATTAGATGTTTGTCCAAATTGACAGAAAAAAGTTCAACTCTTCCGACAAGGCATGCAGAGAAGTGGTTTGTACCTACTCCCCGAACAACTTATGACACACAATCAATAACTATATTCTGCCGGTCCTGCTTAACAGGCTGCACTCAGAACATTTTGACGTAACTTCCCATCCCAACCAGTGGCGGTCCCAAGGGGGGGGGGGGGGGGGGGGGGCGAAGGGGGCGGTCACCCCCCCCCCCAAAGGGGTCCTCAGTTCTTATTTTTAATTTTAAGTGCGAATGCACTTCTTAAGCGAGCCTGAATCGTCCGCCGCCGTAGTCCGCATAGCAACAGCTGCGGGTGCGCGCGCTCCTCGTCTTCCTTAGCAACGGGGGGAGATGGGCGCGCGCTGCCTGGCCGCTGACATGGCACATACCCACGTGGGGGATTGGCCAGGAATCGGGCGTGAGAAGGGCTAATGCACCCGCTTAAAGGATACTAACACGAAATTTCAAAGCTGAGATCCACTCTAGCAATCAAGTACAACGACAACACAAATAGGTGTCTGTGAATAAATGCATCTTTCTTCTTTGTAGTTGTGTGTGTGTGTGTGATCTCTCTTTCGCGAACATTACCGAACCGCGCAAATTCAACTCGTGCATTCGCACTTTCACATTCTTCCCCTCGGGGAAATGCGGGGAATTTTTTTAAGCATTCCACTTGCACGAAGTTAAATACCAGCGGGTTGCAACCGCATACGCGCACACGCCTTCATGGTTACCACACCTCCGCAGAATTGGCGCAAGGAGGGGAGCGATTCTTTATTCGCCTCGCCCGCCCCCCCCCCCCCCCCAAAAAAAAAAATAGCCCCCCCCCCCCCCCCCCCCAAAACCGATCTCTGGGACCGCTACTGATCCCAACTCGCATATTAGGTTACATTGCCAGGAATTGTGTAGCACCGTCTGAACTCACTTATTTATTGACATCAGTGTGTTCCTTGGATTTCCCAGAATCATTTTTATTCTGATGCTCAATACCTTTTTGTTGCATAAAAGACCCTGAACTTTTAGTTAACAGCAAGAGTATTTAATATGCCTATATTACGCCTTTCAAGTTAGTCAGCAACATTATATATTATCCTAAAAACAGTCTTAGGCAGTTCTGCTTACGATATGTATAATGAATTTTTTTGTTATGTTGAGTGTTTTTGTGTGTAATGGTTATTTCAATTATGTTTTACCTATGACGAGTGTCGCACCGCCGACACTGATGCCATTGTATACGGGGCTGGAGCCTTTGTCGAGCTGGACTCACAGCTTATAGATCCAGCCCCTTCGTCTCAAAGGAAATAAAGAATTGAATTGAATTGAATTGAATATTCAACCCACAGCCCATTTCATTGACATGCAAGCCCGGACGCACGGTAAAGAGAGAAGAGGGACAAACTATATGGGATGAACAGGCCAAGGAAACTACCGCTTATAGCGCGCGAAAAAGGTCTAAAGATATCACACTAAATTTTCTTTCATGTAATTACTCAGTACTCGCTGTATTAGACGATGGAGGATCGTGAATTATTTTCCACTTCTCGGGCGCTTCCTCTGCCAGCATATGCTTGGGAAGTGATAGCCCGCGGTCGGGAGCTGCTCTTGTGGAAGATGAAGCGGCTCGACGGCCGTCTGTCGCAGAAGATGCCATCCAGTTATAGCCGGCGTGTCATGCACGCCTCCTTCCTGACCTTAGTGCACACGCGCCAGCGTCCGTTGCGACCCTGTTCCCTTCCCCACAACCCAACTACTCCCATTTCCGACAATGGCCAAGTTCAAGGGCCGGTAGTGAACCAGGATTTGTTAAAACTACAGACCTTTCCCCTCATGGTACCCGCTTTTTCTGTCGTTCACTTATGAGCGAAACTGAATTTGGGACATTTCCGCGTATTTCAGCGACCATAATGGTATACCGCCACCATACGTCCTCCCCGACCAAGAATGCCCTCGAAGAAACGCCGCTTGGAATGTTTTCAGAGTACCGTATTCCTTTCCCCACGCCGCCAACGCAGGTGACGGTGCTCACTTGTTCCATTATGCTTTCAATGCTCTCGAGATAAAAAAACACACCAGCACGCGACGCAAGTCCATAGCGTTTTAGCTGAAGCCCTCGCTGCTGCCTGCGTTTGTCTGTTTGTATTTGCACCGATAGAGCGCGCGTTGGATATGGAAGTAAAGTGGGCGCATGGCCACATTTGAGGGTACTTTCAAAACTTTTCGTCTCACCCTTCGGTGCTCCTCATTCCAGCTCCCAAACCGGCGGCAACGAAAGTCAAAGCCAGCTACTCTTGGTTCTTCAAGACCCTCTCCTTTCACACACTACGAACTTAGTGAAAAAACGAAATATCGCATGGTGTCATCGGCCACTGCCGCTTGCAACAGCATCCCTAAGTGTCTACCTCGCGTTATGGACCGCACGGCGGTATGGTCTTATGGAAGGTTGGTAAAAGCCCAATGAAGAAGTGCCTCGAAGCCTTCTTCACAAACTGCAAGATGGCACTTAAGGGCTATGAAAAAATTCACGCATCTCCACGAAGTGAATCATGACGAGTGGGCGAAGCACTGGGGATCGTTCTTACCGTAAATCACCCGTGGCATTGCCCACTCGCGCATGTAAATGAGTGACAACGCGTGTGTACAGTATATACAACTCCAATCCAATCAATCAATCCGATACAATTCAATTATTCCAATCCAATCCATTTCCTTCGAATCCAATCTAATCCAATGCTCCTCGCGCATGCGCAACATTGTGTACACGGACGCCAAGCCCCGGACAAAGCAAGGTCCTGAGGTGCTTCGCCCCTTAAAAATTGTTGTCGTGCATCCGAGTGTTTATCCACATGCCTTGTTCATGAAAGTGAAAATACAAATGACACAGTTGTTGATGTGCCACGTCTGCTGTCACTGTCTCTACTCTTGCGCGATGATGTAAATGTGTGCATTATGAAGAAAAGAAATTGGGTGCCGTGTGTACGAATCTCCTCCAACCAATGACACATGCGATGAGAGCGATAGTCACAATCACCTTAGCTGGTAAACTATCGCGAGCGCGGGCGTAAACTTGTGTCAATTTACTTCGCTTGTAGCATTTCTACGAACTACTTTATTAGAAGACGTGCCCTCTTTTGTATGAAGGATGCGGCCGACGTTGTGCCTGTGGGCCTTGGGGAGACGGCGGAAACTTGATAAAGGAAACAAAATTATTTTGTCCGCCCATCCGGACTCAAAGGACAACATTATCAGAAAGAACCCGCCGCGGTGGCTCAGTGGCTAAGGCGTTGCGCTGCTGAGCACGAGGTCGCGGGTTCAATTCCCGGCCGCGGCGGCCGCTTTTCTGATGGAGGCGAAAGCAAAAACGCCCGTGTGCACGAGATTTCGGCGCACGATAAGATCCCCAGGTGGTCAAAATTAATCCGGAGCCCTCCACTACGGCGCGCCTCATCGTCTGCGTTGCGTCGGCGCGTTAAACCCTATAATCAATCAACATTATCAGAAAGAAAGAGGTGACGAAAACCCTGAAAAATTTATAGGACCTGTAAGAATAGACTGTGGACGAGGCTGTGGCTTCCAACATTTATTGTAGGTGCGGAAGGCTGGCATAACATGGAACCGGCAACAAGTGGTTGTTGCTCCTCCTCCGTGGTCGAGCTCAATGCCGATAGAGGGCGGAGTAAACTCTTAATAAGCGTGTCTTCTGGGTTGGGCCTTCCGTACAGGGCAAATGGCATTTTGCAATCCCGCAGGCACGTTGGACTAATCGTCGCTGGTCTCGCGGGTTGGAGCTGGATAGGGAGGAAAAATGGTGGATTGGTGCATCCGGGGGATTGTGGGCACGAGGGGTTATATGTGGTGGGCCGCATACTGGGAAACAGTGGGATTGTGCGAGTGTTGATGTTCCTTAAAGTGATGGGGAAGAAGTTAGTTGGCAGGTGCCGCCAGGCTGGTTAAGTGAGGGGTTAGGAAGGTAGTAGGTCACGCCTACTTGCACGATAGTAAGATTGGGTTTCGGCGTAGCTAAGTGATCTTGCGGGCTCATCCTCCAGGTTGGACCACTCATCCGATGGCCACCCGCCGGCGAGATGTTTGGCCGTCCCGTGGACGCGCTCACTGCCACGGAGAGAAGCGCATCCACGGATTCAGGCAATGGCATCTTGTGTAGTGCGATGACCGTGTCTACGCCATTTCGCGACTTCTGTTTGCGTCTGAGGGTAAGGGTTCGTCCTAGTAATTGATGGTCTGCTTACAGTAAGTTGCTTCTTTCTTCTGTCTCTTAGCGTAGTCATCATTTCTTTCCCTCGTCGGTGGCAGATCGGTTAGGAGTGAGTCAAACAACTCTGTTATCATTCCCGCCCCCCCCCCCCTTCCCCCCCATTTCGTTGTTGCTGGGGGATGCGTTCTTGTATGGTGGTTTATCTACCTCTGAGAGTGACGGGTTGACGGTATAGTTGCGGCCGTCGAGCACTTTCGTGGGAGCTGGGGATTGCATGCCGAGGCCACACAGCACTGGTGGTGGTGGTGACCCATAAATGGCGCATACCTACTTAGGGGCATTGGCCAAGAATTTGTTTCCTCGTGGAAACCAATAAGTTAGACAAAATATGGAAGCAGAAAAAAGGATTTGGTCAGTATGTTTAAGAGAAAAAAAGCAAGCGGAGTGGCCAAACTAAATAAAAGTTAACTTGATCAGAATACCTTTAACACCCGCCGCGGTGGCTCAGTGGCTAAGGCGTTGCGCTGCTGAGCACGAGGTCGCGGGTTCGATTCCCGGCCGCGGCGGCCGCTTTTCTGATGGAGGCGAAAAGCAAAACGCCCGTGTGTACGAGATTTCGGCCGCACGATAAAGATCCCCAGGTGGTCAAAATTAATCCGGAGCCCTCCACTACGGCGCGCCTCATCGCTGCGTTGCGTCGGCGCGTTAAACCCCACAATCAATCAATCAATCAAGAATACCTTTAACACGGTAGACGAGACGTCCCTGAAATGAATGAGCGGGCAGCGTGGTACACATCCCTATGGCAGTGGCCCAGCTTTGTGCTCCCAAAATACAAAACGACTGGAAGAGTCAGTGATAATGAAAGAAGCTCACGGTTTCCGATTATGATAGTGGATGCTGCCAGACAAAGTTGGTGGGCAACACAGTAGGTAAGACCGAGGCGGGACGTGGAACTAAGGTGTGATCAGCGTATTGACAAAGCCTAAGATGGCGGCTTAATGGCGGGCTCTGCTGGTATGCCAGGGCGGAAAGTCGTATTCGCAAGGAGTGTCAGCGTAATGAGCCTTGGGTGCATTCACTGGCCTGGAGCCTGAACTCCATGCACCGGCCTCAAAGTATACCCCTTCATTTGGGGGCTTCACTAAATGTATACCGAGACGCAGTCTTATTCAATTCAAGAGTATTCTGGCCAATTCAATTCAAGAGTATCCAAGAGTGTTCGTCCGTAGAAGGGTCCGTACGACTTTCTAAGGTGGCAGCCGCTTACTATCTGGCGAAAATATAAGGCAAAATCCGTAAAATCGATGGTAAAATCGATGGCCAAGTTTCGTACGGGGACAAAGGCTAACGCGAGTAGCGCCACCGCAGATCGGAGGGCATCGGGTGGCCGCCGCTGCTCTGTAGCCTGACCGGCAGGCAGGAACGCAGTAGCAGCAGTAGCAGCATGACCGTTCGCACCAAATTTTTTCGCCACTCATAATAATGATAAGTCCATTTGAGCGGCCCACGACACGTAAAGCGAAAGCGCACTGCTGATAAGGCGGCGAGCGTCTGTTTTCTTACTCGTGGTCCGTTCCCTGTCAAACGCGCTCTGACCACGCCCCCGGCTGCCCGATGATGATGCTTAGTGGCTTCCCCTTTGTAGCGGCCTTAGTCGCAACGCCACTGTTTTTGGATAAGCGTTTTTGTCCGCAAGCAACCCGCTCGGGCTTCAAAAAGCAATGCACTCCCTTTGGTATTATCGAATAATTTTTCCCTTATTATCTCCTGCTTCCCGATTCTGTAGATATCTAAGGACTTCTTCGCATCCATCCTCTTTTTCCAGGTCGTTGTTTCTGTTTCTTTCACTTCGTTTTTTATTGCCTTGGTCGTTTCCCTCTGCACTTCCAGGTTTCATATACTTTGTCCTGAGCCTTCTGGTTCTTTTCCTGCATGTGTGTCCACGCTTTTCATGTAAAGATACCGTAACACTTTGGCCGCCCATCTCTGATCATCCAGATTTCTAAGGTCGTTCTTCAAAACATATTTTGCTCTGTGCTTCTCTCACTCGAAGATGCCCATCCCATATCTCCCTGCACTGCCTCGTTTGTTGTTTTGCTGTGCGCTCCTAATGCCAATCGACCCACGGCCCTCTGATTTACTTCTAGCCCTGATTGACTCCCTGATTGACACACACTACTGCGTTTGAAAAGGTGAGTGCTGGTACCATTACTCCCTTCCAGATTCCTCTCACTACTTCATATCTGTTATATCCCCACAGTGCTCTGTGCTTCATGATAGAGGCGTTTCTTCTGCCTTTCATTCTTAAATGCCTCCTCATGAGTTTTTAGATACGCCTGACCTTCGTTTAACCATATGCCCAGATATTTGTATTCCGTTACCCACGGTATTGCTGCTTTTTGAAACGAATACCGATTCGTTACGGGCGTTGTCATTAAAAACTAGAACTCCCGACTTTGCTGTGCTAAACTCTAACCCCAGTTCAGTGGCTTCTTCCCCGCAGATATCTGTGAGCTGTTGCAGACACTGTTTGCTAATGCTAGTAGTACTATGTCATCTGCATATATCATTCCCGGGATATGTTGTTCCACTTCCTGTCCTTTGCGGCTATAACATAGATTGAAACCTACTTTACTGCCTTCAAGCTTTCTTTCTAGTCTAGCCATGTACAGCATGAACAGCAATGGCGACAGAGGACAACCCTGCTTTAAACCTCTATTTGTGACTACCGGTTCCGCGCACTTTTGGTCCTCCCAGGTAATTTGCACCTCGCTCTCATTGTAAATTCCCTGCAACCGCTGTATAAAGTCCTGGCCTATACCTCCCGCTCAAGTATGCTCCATAGAAGTTCTCTATCTACGTTGTCGTAGGCTCCCTTTATATCGAGAAATGCTATCCATAGTGGTCGCTCCTGAGCCATTGACACCTCTATGCACTGGGTTAGGACAAATAAATTGTCCTCTAAGCATCTGTCGCGTCTGAAACCATTTTGTAGTTCTCCCAGTATGCTGTTTCCCTCTATCCACGCCTGTAGTTCCGCTTTTATAGCTTGCATTGCCAGCTGTATACCACTGAGGTAACAGTAATAGGCCTGTACGAATTGGCATCAGCCCTGTCTCCTTTACCTTTATATATCATCTTCATCCTGCTCTTACGCCAATTGTCCGGTACTTGCTTAGTTTTTATCACTTTTTCGATTGCTCGAATCATTTGTGCCTTGCTTTTTGGACCAGTAGGTTGACCAGCCGAATAGGAATTTCATCCGTCCCCTGTTGCCGTATTTGCTGGAACATTTTCTTCGGCTTTTTTCCAGTTTAGATTCTCCTACTTTAGCTCTCTATCTGTACGCACTTCGCTTGCCCCACTCCCTGAATGCTGTAGCCCTCTCTCCGTTCTTCCGATCAACACCAGCGCCGCGGCGCGGCAGCGCACGAAGCTCTGCCATAGCGTGACGGCGATGTTTCATGACCAGAAAGGCATTGAAGGACTCTTGCTATATCCATGATATTTTGCTCACATATTGATTGATTGATTGATTTATATTACGCCTGCAGTAGCGCTCGCGCGTGGCGTTCTTCTTTTTTCCGTGAAATGAGGGATCGCCGATTACGAATGACCATGCGTGTACGGGTGCGTGTGATTCTTACCCAGAACACCACTCTCATTGTCGTATGTGCCAACCCGAAGGGTCATCGCCATTGGTATTGTCAGCATCCGCGTGATCATGGTGCATGCTGCGCGTGAGGCGCCATCGTTGAGGCAGAATCTGCTCATCCCAGGGCGCGCACAGCTGTGTCCGCCGGACTTGCAGCGCCGACCATCGCTTGCACCCCGTGAGTACCGAGACTCGTCTACCCAGCCCATTTTATCCAACCTGCAGACCAGTGGTGATGGGCGATTGTGATGTTTTGGTCCCAGTCGCGGAAAAAATGGTTCCCGGAACAACTGGTCCCGGAACAAAGGGTTCCGTAACTAATGGTCCCGGAACAAATGGTCCGAACTTCAAACTAGAAAAAATGGTCCCACCGCTACTGCATCTAGGTATGAGCGCCTGTATGAGGGAAGGAAGGGGGTCAACATATTTATGTTTATATGCTTGTACTTCTGTACAATGTATTTTGCATCTGTCTGTATATAATATATTTGCTAAGGCTGAATTTAAGTTAAATGCTGCATACAAATTTGTAATCGTACGTGTATCTTCTCCCGTGCTTCCTTTGCTTGTGCTCGTTGTTTATTAAGCTTGAAGAAGCGAGTCCCACTTGAGCCTGTGTGGGGAGCCTATTTACAGTGACAGTATTATTTAGGTTATGTGAAGTATCGAAAGTGTGAGTGGGCCGGTACCGCTGAATATCAGATAACATAGAGTTGTAATAGTGCATCACTCTCGCCGAGTTATCGCTATTTCAAAAAATAATTTTACCCGATGAATTGTTTATTGCGTTAGCTAAGCTGCGTTGTGTGCTCTCCATCCGAAAGGCTTCGATATCTGCCGTTCGGATCAAGCTAAGCGGCACTAATAAATATTTTGGACCTTGATAATTTTGCAGCTTGCAGCTCAGATACTTTTTTTTTCTCCGAAAATATGCAATGTAGCTATTAATACGCCTCTTTTCTTGCGCAAGGTTTAGAAGACTGCTGACTAACATGCTTTGTTCATTTTGCCGGCGTGTTACGGCAGACTAAAATTGCTAAGGGCAGCTGGTGAGCTCATCGAAACTGGTCACCCACCATCAACAACAAACTTTATTGTTCGGAATTGCATTTGAGCACAAATATGCGCAGTTTATTGCGCAATTTCACAAACATGTTTTCGCGCGTCTTTCTGACGGCTTTACTTTCCCAGAAATTGTGAGAACCAAAGACAGTCACTTGTCATGGTTCAATGAAAAGCCAACGATTGATGCAAGTCGATGCACCACCGCTGCCAGACTAGCGTTTTTGCGACGCCCCTTAAAAGCAAATACGAAACAGTAATGAGGGGGGGAGGAGTGTATAGGCGGCTCGCTTCGGTAGATTATTTCTTTTGCTTGAGCTGGTCCTCGTTGCCCTCTTTAGAAGAAATTTGTCATGGTGCAGAATGTCGTGACAGCCACTTTGGACCAGCGACCCAGCCGATGCTGCGCGAGCTAGTCGCAATCAGGCGTGCCCGTGTATCAGAACTCTGCCTATCACCAACTCCTCTTATGTGGAATTCCATTGAGAGAACAGGAGCAGTGGCGTCGTGCAGTGAGGAGTAGGGGACAGAACACTTGGGAGCACGTGGGAGCAGGGCCACTGCACCTGCCATTGGAATGCGGCACGCACCCGGAGAGCAGGTGGGAGAGAGAAAAATGACGAGGGGAAAACACGGTCCCAACCCGACTGTTTGTGGCTTGTGTCACCGAGATGGGCATGCACGGTAGCATTTATCAGGTTATCAGGTTAAATAAAGGCGATCCGGCTACATTACTTGTATTAGTAGCAACATGAGGCCCGCCTGCAAGATCGGCGAGTGAGGAACAGGCGGTTATCACTACGAGGGCCTCTCGAATACAACAAGTAACAGCTAGCCGCATTAATGAGCTGCATTTTGCACACATGCGCCATCTCTCGGAGTCACTTCACTTCCGGCCCCCAGTGGGTGCGTACGTGTGATGGCTTGCTCCGCGCAAGGCGATGTTGCGGCTATCTCTGGCCGTGCTGGCCGCTCGTTCGGCGAGCCGACCGGTCATCGCTGGCTGCTGCCCACTTTGCCTTCGGATGATAGCATGAAGGCGTTCGTTTTTCTGCACTGTGACCCATCGAAGCGCCTGTACCGTATCGACAATTTTTGTGCCCCGTTCCGTGAATTGGACTTACTGAAGGAAGTGGGAGGCATTGGGCCTTCCCAGATGAACCAAATCTGAACCACATGGAAAGAGCGAAGGGGGCTGTTTTTGCCGTGGGGTTCAGACTGCTTTTTTGTGGCAAAAAAACCGAAAATGTGGAGCACGTTTTCCTGGATTGCTGGGACGCGGTCTTTTTCTTGGGACGTCCTTCAAAGAACTATCAGAAAAGATTTGCCACTAACAGCCGAAGGAATTAGATACCTTTCAGTAAACATGGACAGTATTCCATACGACCTGCTCTTTCTTTTAGGTTTGCACGCAATATGGCGTAGCAGAATGGACGTTCGTCACAATTCAGTTGACGCGCGGTCTGTAAATAGTTATTTTGTTGAAGACGTCTGTAGTCTTCGTGAAGTAGTGAATAATGATGATTGTGATCATGAAGTTTTGTGTTCGTTAAATAAGCTTAGTGTAATGAAAGTGCACCAACATGTCAGCGCCAGCTAAAGTTTGGCGGAGGTTTATTGTCCTCAACCTCAAAGGTTGATTTTGTAAAATGTGTGTTGTGTTGACAAAAATATGCAATAAAGAAAAAAAAAAAACTCGGAGTGGAGTAGAGGTTAAAATGGCGGCTACTTGATCTTGGAGTCGCTGGTTGGAATCGCCCCGGCGCCGTTCGTTTTTTTTTTTTTTTTTTTTTTTTCGTCTCTAGCGTATTTGAGAACTGAGAACGAATATTTCAGTAGAAGAAACACCCCGCCCCACGCAGAATCGTTAAATGACGTACAACCAAAGTGGGAAGCTCCTTCACTGGGTCTGTTTACTGAACGCCACCGTTGATTCTGGGCATGAAGGTTATTAGAGCAACCCGGCGGCGGCGAGCGCCGTGTCGTCGCCGCATGTAGCTCAGCCCGACAAATGTACGGCGTCCTGACGCGGGAGATTTCCCACCGCGCGAACTTCGTCGCGAAAGTTCGCTTTAAGCATCCCAGCAATCTCTGCGGAAAAGCATGTGTGAGCAAAGCTGGGCAAAGCACGTGTGGCGGTAGGAAGCACTCGCATGCTCGTAGGGCTCGCTGCCCATTCCGCAAAGTTGCAAATGCACGATGGATACCGCCGCGTACTCCGGGCTGCGCTCGCCGAACCGCGACAATTCGCGGGAGCAAAAAAAAAAAAAAAAGAAAAGGTGGATATGACGTTAAAGGTCGTGTGACTTCCTTCGTACTGTGCTTACTTGGCTTTTCAAGCGGGAGCAGATCGGACTGCTCCTGGCTGCTAAGGAAATCATCGTACTAGGGAACACTAAAACAGTGACAAAGGTAATTTAAAAGATGCGACGAAAGAGGTGTGTGTGTTTTTCGTCGCCTCTTTTACCTTTGTGTCTGTTTAGGTTCGCTAGTACGATGATTTCCTTAGTTAGTAACCAACTCGCCCAACTTACCGCCTTAGTTGTCCCGACGGCTCTCAGAGCAGCGAAAGTTATCTCGCTCTACCACTGGATGACAGTGCACCTGCTCCTGTTCGACCACTGAAACACGCCTGCTCAGGAGAGAGCACTTTCAGAGTTCTTTTGAGTGCTCCTGCTCTCCCAATGGAATTCGCCATTACTCGCGGCGTCTCGCCACGATGCCCCTTCTTGGAACACCGCCGGACTCAAAAACTATCTCCCTGAGCAGGAAGGGAGCGTGGAGTGTGGCTGTAAGGTTCGAGCGCGGGTGTCAATGTACCGCAGCGCTACCCTCCTTTCACGGCGCACATCCGACGACGGGCCACCGCCAATTAGGCCACCTGTACGCAAGGTGTGCGCGGGAACAGGCAGAGCGGCGCATGGACAAACCCCCCTTTAGCGGGGGTCCGAGGCGCAGACGTCGCCGCACTGGGGTGCACCCGTCGCGACGCCGATTGGGGAAATCTTTATCCTCCAAAGGGGGCCGCTGGCAATGTGGTCGCCGATGCAGGGGGCCACCGCGGACGCACTGTCTAGACCGCGCCCGTGCGGGGACAAAAGGACGCGGCGTTGGCGGCGTACTTTCACCACCTTTGGTGGGTGACGCGCAATGCATGCCTTGCCGTTTATTGTATTTTTTTAACCTTTCCCTTCCCTTCCATCACTGATGTATTTATGTCGAACCGGGGAGAGTAAGGGGGTCTTTTTGCTTTTTAACTTGCTGCAGGTCGTGGGTATAGTCCCACCTGCGCCGGCTAGACCCCGGCAAGCTTCTAAGCCGCGGGCTCCGCTTTGCTCCCTTGTATATGTCCTGTAAATATTCTTGTGCATAAACTGTACATAGTTTGGATATCAGCGCCTGCCTCGTCCCTCACGGCGATACGAGACAAGCGGCGCATTCCTGGATACGGAGAAGACCTGAAATTTACTGTGGCCGTGCCTGGAATTAGCGGAGGTGACCATGGAAAACTTCCGAGGGCGGTCGGAGCAGGCGAAAAATATTTAAGTAGCGGATGTAACAGTTAATAGTTATAATAGCATAAATAGTGACAATTTGTGCGGAATTTTGACAATACAATACAAAAGAAATGAAAATATAAAATATTACAAACAAAACTAAAGAAATAAAAATGCATCTTCAAACGGGTGGTGCACGAAAGCCCACGATTTCAAAAGCCCCGTCTCATTTCCCGGCGTTGGAAACCCCGCGCCTTTTGCCCCGTTTTCGAAAGCCCCGTGCTCATAAGTCCCCGTGCACATTTTCCCCGTCTCTTTCGCCCCGTCTCATTTGACCCGTATCATTTGTCCCGTCTCATTTGCCCCGTGCCGAAAGACCCGATTTTTTAAGCGCCGTTGTCATAATCTAAGCCCACCTATACTACGTATGTTTTCTTCTTGTAACTTTTTATGTGACCCGCCGCGGTGTCTCAGTGGCTAAGGCGTTGTGCTGCTGAGCACGAGGGTCGCGGGTTCGATTCCCGGCCGCGGCGGCCGCTTTTCGGATGGAGGTGGAAAGCAAAAACGCCCGTGTGTACGAGATTTCGCGCACGTTAGAGATCCCCAGGTGGTCAAAATTAATCCGGAGCCCTCCACTACGGCGCGCCTCATCGCCTGCGTTGCGTCGGCGCGTTAAAAACCCTACAATCAATCAATCAATCAATCAATCAATCAATCAATCAATCAATCAATCAATCAATTCAATCAACTTTAGTGGCCCAATAAAGGAGACGTAAAAGACGGGATAATGAAAATAAAGACACGAAAACTTTACCGAAGTATCTGGCTCGTCTGGTGGTGAATGCTTTCGTCCTCCGAGTCCGTGTCTTGCAAATACCAATTTAAATTTCGAATTAAATAAATTATTAATTAATTAATTAAACCCCTGAAACCCGCTGTGGCCCCGACGAGGTGCCACCCTCAGAGACCAAGGCGGTGATTCTTACGTTCCAGCAGGCACTGCGCGGTCACACACTTAAAGGCCAACTGCACTCAAATTTCACCTCGGCCAAATTTGTTTTAATGCGTAGTAAGTACCCCCAAATCAGCTGAGACACAAGTGGTAGCCCCGTGAAACGCCTCGTTAATCAGTCAGAAGCGTTTAAAAAGGCTCCGCCGCAGACCACTCTGCACCTGCCGGCGGATCGCGTAAACAGCCATGACGCGCCTGTGACGTTCCAGCCGACGGTGGCTTTTTCCTCTGGCCAGCCACGCAGCGGGAGAACCGGTCGAGTCTCTCTGCTGCCCCGTGCGCGCGTAGAG
>JABSTR010003711.1:0-63943 GCA_013339765.2 Haemaphysalis longicornis
ATGCATGCATGGCATCGAAGATTATATTGGGCCCCCTGGCCTCGTCAATCTGCGTCTAGCAGATATTATGCCGCGGTGACCCTAAACATTGTAGTGTTGAAAATAAAATTTGATTTCAGATGATTCGATTTATAATACTCTCTCAAAAAACAGACAAGCAAATAAAAATGCTTACATTCGGGATAGCGAAAGTATTTTGTTCGTGTTCCATCTGTACGACGCTCTACGGATAAAGAAGGTCTGTCAGAATTACATCCGCCACTGTTGCGGCAATGTTTGCATTATGAGAGGCATGAATCTGACCATGAATCTGAGCGTGGTATTGGTGGCGTATCTGTCGGTTCTTGGTAGTTTAGGAGCCGCTAGCAGGTGCCTTTCTTGTCGCAATGCAATATTTTTGTATTTTTTCAGCCTTATTTTAGGGTTACCTCTTCTTGAGAGCACGTAGCACGTTTCACAGATACCACATTCCGTTCCCCTGTCGGTACAACAAGCCCACCGCTTGATTCACGCACCCAGATCTGCTCCAAATACTCCATGCTTCGAGCACTCGCATTACTTTTAGAAACTGCCGATAGAAACCCGCTCGTCTGTCTTGGTACCCGAGGGATATGACTGTGTGTTTTATTATAAAAAACCTTGGTCAAAGGCACAGCAGACTCAATATTTGCGTCATCCGTGACTTCTTTGCTGTAAAATTTTCCTTGGCTCAGTTCAACGAGTCTTTTTTTTAAATAGCAGTGGTTTGGTATATTTATAAACGTTTCGCGGTGATGGGGGTGCACTAATACATTTACTCAATACTCTGCATCGCAACAGAGTGCCTAAGTTGTACGCAGCTCTGGAGCAAGATTGCCTGACCGCTGCCACCGAGCTATACAACTCAGAATCCATTGCAGGCACAGCCTATACATGGATAAAGGTGTCCAGTGGTTAGAATGTGCGTTTATTGCCTTTGCCATACCAGTTTTTTGATTCCGTCGATTCTGCAAATTGTTACTATGATTGAGAGAGAGGGACAATCGTTTGTTTTAGCAACATATATCACCTGTTAGGACAAACAAAGTTTTGTTACTTTTTAGATGCTTTCCCGAATTTTCTATGTTAGACTCCAGTGGTGGGACTGCGTTCTCCTGTTTATATGTTTCTCTGTTTATCGCCCGCTTATACTTTTTGAATCATTTTATTTTTTTTGTTGCTGCAACCGAAACGTTTGTTGTAATATATAGGATCCCCCTGCGTATAAGGTCTTTGTGTAAACATGGTGCGCTTATTGTGTATTCAATTTGGTTTGGGAGGGGGGGGGGGGCAGCAAAAACGAGGCGAATGGTGGTTGTTGCTGGAAATACGATACATTTTGTACTGCAGTTGAACCCCGAAATAATAAAACCGCCGGGTAAAGACAGAAGATTCGCTTTTGCGTGAATTTTGTGGCAGCGCGAATGAAGGATTTGCGGCAGAAAAATCGGCCACAATCCGAAAAATGAACAAGATTAGATTGCACACTACGAGTAGTAGTCATTTAAAAGTTGCCCTGCGCGACTAAGAATGCCCGTATCATGTCAAGCGCATTTAAAACATCCCTCGGGTCTGCCTTCTCTGCACGGGCATCTCCTTGGCCCTCGCCGCAGAGTCTGTCCGACCATGCAAGCGAAGTACACCTTTTTTTGTAATTGACGAACTTTGCCATACAACGGCATATCATTGTTTTTAATGCTGTTCACAAAACTAAGTGAGCAGCTTTGTTGACGTCCAGAAAAGCCATAGCCGTCATCGTTTTGTTCTAGGGAAATGCGCCATTAAATACTGGCGTGCTCGCTTTTTAAAATGGTAGGACAAGCTGCAGGCCGTTCCAAATTCGTGGACCCTGTCCTCTGTCGCTTCGCTTTGGCCACTGGCCCGGTCGATGATGTGTGGCTCATCTTGAAGTGACAAAAACGTCCACTTTTGGTTTGGCAGAGGCATTTTACAGAGAGCAAACGTGCCGGCCGGCATACGCAACTAACCCACGTGCTCTGTTCAGCGGTAGCAGGCTAGCGTCCCTAGCGTTTCTGGCGTAGCCCAATTCCAATCCGCTTTCTGAGTCATCAAGAGTCGCACCCTGGTGTTGTTGCTGTGAGGTAGCCTCGGCGCCGACTGCGGCCGCAGTATACTATATGTATGTCCTGATGTGTGGTCGTGTCTGCAAACAACTATTGCGACGGCCATGAAAGCGTGCTGTGGCAACATTTTACTGTTTTTGAGATAAAAAAAAATGCAGCTGAGCACTTTTTCTTCTCTGTTAGCTTCCAATGGGTAGTTAAAATGCCGGCCGGACTTGCAGCAAATTTCGTTGATGCGGGATCAGTTCCCATAAACATTTCGATGAAGCAAAATATAAAATACATCGGCGTCTATGGACGTTTTCCGGGGATTCGAGAATATTTTGGTGGGGCAGGAAGTTCGTACTCGCAGGATTTTGTTATCGTGGGTTTCAAATATATATACAAAAACAATCGATCGTACTACAATAAAACAATTGCACACAGTCAAGCTTCAAGCTGCGTAACCCTTCGTAATCAATGATGGGTGAGCATGTCGCTGCGCTAAACATTTCACTTCTTTTTCTTCTCGTGACATAGACCCTTCTCCAAGATGGTAGCCCCGGTCAAAGCCAAAGTACATGTGTCGGTGTGGCCAAGATGAGAATTATAGAAGAAAAATAAACCACCTCCCCTCGTGGGACACCCCCTGTGTAGATGCGACGGATAGGGGGTTCACGTTGTAGCGTTGGACAGCGGAGGAACGGCGCTAGAACGATGGAGCGGAGCGGCGCAGGCACCACGTTTTATAGCGCGCATAACGGTGAGGGAACGCGCTAGCGCCAGTGCGTCTGCCAAGGCTATGACGCAAGACAATCCAACACAATCCACTTTATTCCAATCCAATCCAAATCCAATTCAATTCAATCCCATCCAAGCCAAGTCAAGCCGAGCCATCTCATTCGAATCCAATCTAATGCCACTCGCGAGAGAATGTTATCTATCGGACGGGAGAGGGGGTAAGCGGTGGAGAGCGCCGCTCACGCGGTGAGGAGAATGAGGGAGGGGTGGACGCCTACAACGACGCCGATGCCGTAGGCAGGGACAAGGCGAGTGAATGAGATGCAGTCGCATTTAAAAAGAGTAGAGTAGCTCTTCCTGCCATGGATGAAGAAGAGTGCGCTGCACAGCGGCCACAGAATAGCCATGCCGGTCGATGCCCCGAAGGAACCCATCACCCTTGGACAGGCGCTGGAGAACTAAGAGGATATCGGGGTTGTCGTATGGTCACATCCCGACAAGTCTGGTCAAGCGGCCTCAGCGGAAGAAAACCTGTGAAAACAGGACTGGAGTGCAAATGATCCAAATCAGGACACATTATACCGATCTATTACCTGTATTTTCAATGCAGCCACAAGATAGTGCGCGCAAGGACACTGTCACTTCATCAACCTCGTCGCATTCTGTCTTCAGCCATGGAAATATAGGGCATTGTCCTTCATGGTGTACCGTGGTCTTGATGTTAAACGGTTCTTTGCCCAAGAGTGGTCTGGGTCAGTGTAAGAACTGACATCGTTACTTCATGCTTTAAAGACGTACCCGTGCCAGTTATTAGTATCCACCGAACACTCTTCAGCGGAACTATGTTGTGGACAAAGATTTGAGCTTGCTAAGCCACATCTTCTCTTGAGACAGATGATGACACTGCATACCCTGTTGTGTATTCACTGGCGACCACGCTACATCTATACCCCTTCGTTGAAGTACGTTATGGGCCCAGGCGGGCCTTGCCGACATGCTGGAAAAGAGCTGTCAGCAGTGTTCAGGCAGAAAAAGCCTGCCGATTTTGAAGGTGTAGTCTTCTGGCATTGCCACATGCAAACTCAGAGTAATTGATTTCTTCCCGTTCATCTCCATCGTATTCACGACTGCGAAATGTTATAACGACTCTTTGTAAGTCTTTTTCGCATGGTTGTGCGGCACTCTACCGGGGTCTTCTGCCACGGGCTACTGGTCCGATTGGACCAGCAGGGGTCGTTTAAGCCCTGCTGGTCTAAAGCTCAAACAGCCTCTGCTACATTGCGTGCTCCCTTAATGAGACACAATGGGGTTTCACAGCAGCTGTTGGCCAGAAGTGGCGTTTATTGCTAAACAACAAAGTTTTTGATTTTAGAGACAGCTGTTGTATTTTGGCATTCCAATAATGTGTAGGAGTGTTTGGGTTTTTAATAGAAAATAAGCACGCATCTGCAAACTCATTCAAGTAAATGTTGCTCAGTATGTTGATCTGGGAACGTGCATATCTGCAGTGCGTGGCTTCTCGCCTCGTCTGGGATTCTTGTGGCGAAAAGTATGTTTTCAGATATGCCGGTATTGTGCAACAGCCACCGAGTATTACATGGGCAATGACGGCGATTCTTCGGGATAGAAATATTCGAGCGCGCGGTTTGTAATAGAGCCTCGAGCTGCCGTGTGCGGCTCTAGGTTCCCTTTATTTCCGGGTATGCCGGGACCTACACGACTCTTTTAGGCCTTAGTTTAGTTTTTAGGGGGTTTGGATATGCTGCTTTTTGCTAGAGTAGCACACGGAGTGTGCCATCGCATATTCCTTTTTTCAGGATGCGTCAATAGGCCACTACCGAGTCGTACATTATTGCACATTATCGGCCCATCTGGAAGGCTTCTGCTACTGCGCGAGCGTCAGCAAGCTCATCGGTGTCTATCTGCGTACAATGGCGTAGTGATCAGGACGTCATACTGTGCAGGCATACATCTATCACTACAGCCACCCTGCGTCCTTTCGTCATATTTTGTGGGGCTGCGTGGATTTACACTTTGTGGGTCTTGGAAGAAAACGTATGGCGTATGAAGTCCGTCAATGCTAGCCATTTTTTGTGAAAAAGGTTGCGGTCCATTTCTGAGAATTCGTGTTCACGTGGGCCTTCTGGCCGATTTTATCATGAGGATCTGATGCCTTGGAGATGTCTGTAATTCAAATTTCTGTAAGTGAAACGGATGGCATACACGGACGTTAGACCACCTTCGAAGAAGCGCGTGTCTTTGGCACCCCCCTAACATACATCACGGAGTTAGGCCGTTGGCATGTAAATGACGCTCTAGGCTCCTTGCGTCCCTCTCTGAGTGGCCACATTGAATGTTCGTGGCCTTTCACAGCGCCGTAAGATGCAAGAGTGGCATGTTTTGCCTCGAAAACACCCAACCCTGTTGTTCATCCAGGAGGCTACAGTATCTTCAGAAGAGGTCAATTCGCTGTCTTGGCACCTTTCCTCAAACAGCATAACGTTCAGCTTCCACGCATGCTTTGACAGCTCAGCAGGATGTATGTTCTTTTCATGTAGGCAGTTGCCTTGCATTTGTATTCACATTACCAATATTCATAATGGTCCGTTTATTTGTTGTGATGGTACCCTGTTTATTCAGCATTATAGAGTTATTCTTGAGTACGCGCCACGCCAAATTATACAGTGGTATAATTGATTTGTTTGTTAAAGTAATTTCATGCGTTTTAGTCTACATTGCTTGTTCGGAAGGATTTAGCTGTATCTGTATTCCCCCTAACCAATCAGTAACAGATTATCAGCTGGGTAAAAAGAAAATATAATTGCTTAGTATTATTGTCCAACTAGACTTATGCGCTGTGGCTTGATATACTAACCACTATCGAACTAGAATTATGCGTTGTGGCTTGATATACTCACCACTACCCGAGAAAATTGTTACACATTGAAGTCACCAGTTGGGGTCGCTTAGAAAGTCTTTGTGTTTCTGCTTCGCTGGTATAGATTTTAGACCTATCGTGTTCTACCGGTGTTGTTTTCCAGGAACATTACAATGGTAGGAGTGTCCTCAATCTGCTCCCAAGCGGTGCACAGTTGATTGCCGCTCCAGAAAGTAAACTTTTCGCCTCATGAAGATGACGAGTTCGATAAAGCAGTGAGCCGACCTACTGAAGATGTCACAAACATTGGTGGTCTTGGTATTCTTGAAAACATGGAAGTTTCTCAAACAATATATATATTTGGTCATACCTTTCGTCACAGTTTTTCCCGTTGAGAGATGTTGTGAGCTGCGGCAGTGGACAGACGCTATAGCTGTTTGCTCCAGCATGAATGCCTACTATATTACCAACGTGCGAACGATATGGCACACGTCCGCATTCACATCAACTGCCCTGGACGCGTAACTTATCCTGCAGCAGCCATAAGTGCAGAGCGCTGATTGGAACTGAGTCAGGTAGCCGACCAGTGTCTGCCTGGTAAGTGAAGCGCGAAATCTCTATCGAAAAAATAATTTTTTTAAACACAGCGCGACAGCCAAGTAGCTATTTATGAGCATCGGTTTCAAGGGGCGTTTCTTAAGTACTACAAGAGCGTTTTAGGTTCACTTCGCTGTTTCGACTGTTAGCACGTTTGTTCAACTATATCTACCCGTTCCGGTATTTTCTGAATATGTGACAATACAATTAGGAGTCACTCATTTGGCTTTTTAAGATAGGAAGACCAATTTAGCAGTTTAGGGCTTTGAAAGCGCCTGACCCTAAGAGTTTGACGACATAATTTTACAATTAGGCCGCTGTGCCTACACCAAATATTTCTGCCGTATTCTGTGAAGCTTTGCGTGTTCAGTCCTTTCCATTTATCATCTCCCCACCACAACAATATTCTAGCCAGAGGCACTGACCCTCCCAAACTACAGACACACTGGTTACATGCCAATCACGTCGTACAATGTTTATTTATGAGAAGTTGTAAACATCGTGTTGTCACACAGTGGCGACAAACATAATTGGTTCACATAAAACATGTTAAAACCATTGTCGTTTCATTCTTACAAATGGCCCCGTGGCGCAAATTATTTTTTAGCACTGTGCCCCGGCCTAGGGGCAAGTGGCCATAGTTCGAATCTTCCCTGTGCTTTTTATGTCTACAACAGAGTATATATTTTCTATGCAAGAACATTGGAAGCAGGCACCGTATTGTCGCCCGGTGTTAAGGTGTTAAGAAACCATCATAAAACCTATACCCGTTTTGTCGTCCGTATGGAAACGCTGCCCTTTTTTCGCGCTCGTTTTGGGGCTTTATTTGCAGCCACTTTTCTTCAGCGTGCCAAATTCTGCTGTGGCGTGTGGTTTTTTTCTATTTTTACGCGACATGAAGGTACAAGCTTATTCTCGTAAATTTGCCCCTTTATGTATCTATAGGCACATCATTGACGAGAAATTAAATTTGAACGCTTCTTTCTGCAAAATACCAGAGCTTAACTGAACTAATTATTGCGATCTGGCGTGTGTTTTGGATTATGAAAAACAACGTCAGGTTTTAATGGGCAATTTGTCGGGCACTTGTCATCAGGAAGGTACCTCGGCGTAGCAAAGACCTCTTGCAAGCCTACGATATAGGCGTCATTATGCTTTCGCCAGAAACAAGTTTTTTTCGGTCGATAATGTGCAATGTGTTTTCACGGCAAAGATGTATGAAATACAGGCCATTGCCTGTTTGCGCATCAACGCTCAAAAGCTTCATACTGTCTTCTACTTCGCAATTAAGCTATGAACAGAGGAGCAGATTCAACCTTCTTTCTTCTTTCGCAAAGTTAAGCCGCTGGCCTATGTCTCTAAACCAACAGTAGATCCGTCAGACAGTCCATTGTTTTCTATTTTATGTTACCAGACCTGTCCTTTATATTGCCACGTGGCCAAAAACAACGCAGTTGTCTTGAAGGAAAACAAGTTTATTGGAGCGAGAATGCGTTTCCCTCACCACTTTAAGAGTACAGGCGCCGAATCAGCAGTCAAAAAAGTGACGCAAGAAAGCTAGCGTCGACGATTCGAATAGCAAGCGCTTGCTCCGCAGGCTTTTATCATTCGGCGCGAGCGTTTGTCGAACCGTCGATTTACATCCGGAACCTTGTATATCAAAGAAGAATATTCTAGGCCAGTCACGATTGGGGGAAGCGCTCTCCTTATTCGAATGAGATAACCCGTGGGGCATCAAATTAAAGAATGGAATATGCGATTCGCTTGGAACACAGATAACACAGCAGTGCGCAGCCAGACAGTAAAAACAAACTATAAACAAACAAACCCAATACTTGGCTCGCGGCATTACCCCCCTCTGAGGGTGCATCGACCCGATGATGAAATAAAATGGCAGTCGGAGCAGCAACTACAAAGACAAAAAAAGTCCATCATCTTGCGCAGTAAGGTTTGAGGTGAACCACGTGGACGACCGCGTGCCGCGTGTGTCGTCGTGATGTGCCAGAACCACCATCCGGCGCAACCTCGTAGGTAAGTTGACGAACACGTTGTAGAATCTCGTAGGGTTCGAAATACCGTCACAGAAGCTTCTCAGTCCGTGCGCGTCGCCGGAAGGGATTCCAAACCCACACACGATCCTCAGGATGGTACTCCGAGTTTTGGCGTTGGGGAATGTAGCGTCCGGCATCCACCAGCTGCAGGTCCATTATATGGACTCGAGCGAGCTGGCGGGACTCCTCCGCACGTTGAAGGTATCCTTGGACGTCGGCGTTGAGGTCTTCGCATCCTACGTGCGGCAGCATGGCGTCGAGCATCGAATTCAACCGTCGTCCATAGACAAGCTCGAACGGTGTCACCTGCGTAGTTTTCTGGGTCACGGTGCTGTACGCAAATGTGACATATGGGAGGACTTCGTCCAAGTCGTATGTTCAACGTCGAGTACATAAAAGCATATCCGCGATCGTCTTGTTAAGACGTTCCGTAATCCGTTCATTTGGGGGTGATACGCCGTAGATCTTCGGTGATCGCTGTTGCTGTAGCGTAAAAGCCCTTGCAAGCTCCGCAGTGAAGGCCGTTCAGCGGTCCATGATTAGGACTTCAGGGGCTCCATGTCGCAACACAACTTGGTTTATAAAGAACTTCGCGAATTCTTGTATAGTCCCCCTCAGAAGAGCGGCTTCCTCTGCGTAGCGCGCCATATAGTCAGTCGCTACGACAATCCGCTTGTTCTCCGATCGTGACGTAGGGAACGGGCCCAGAAGGTCCATTCCAATCTGTTGGAAGGGCCTCGATTAGACGGCGATTGGCTTCAGAAGTCCTGCGGGTCTCATCGGCAGTGTTTTTTCTCGCTGCCAGTCATGGCCGCTGCGGACGTAGTGGGAGACGTCAGAGGTAAGGCAGGGCAAGTAGTACCTAGCTTTGATATTTCAAATAGTGCGAACTGTGCGGAGATGTCCGGAAAATGGGTCGTCGTGGCACGCTTCCAAAATCTCGTCACGAAGGTCCACAGGATAGACAAGAAGGTAGTTGGTTATTGTTCCGGGGCTGAAATTCTTCACGAAGACGGCGTTTCTCAGGGTGAATGCTGGTAAGTTGCGTTCTAAGGTCCTAGGAACGGCGAAGTTGCATCCCTCGAGGTATTGGATTAAAACGCGTAAGTCGGGGTCGGTACGCTGCTGGGCAGCTAGGTCGTTCCGTCATGATTCTATAGAACGCGCTTTCATCATCAGAGTCTTGTAGTGGTGGTGGGTCAACGGGGGCGCGGGACAGGCAGTCTGCGTCGGTGTGTTTTCTGCCGTATTTATAGACGACCGTAACGTAAACTCCTGTAGGCACACGCTCCACCACCCAAGACGGCCAGAGCGGTCCTTCAAATTGCAAGCCAATACAGCTTATGGTGGTCTGTCACAACCTTGAAGAGTCTACCACACACGTATGTGCGAAATTTTGAAACCGCTCATATATTAGCCAGGGAATCTTTCTCAGAGCCAGAATAGTTGTTCTCCTCCTTCGACAGAGCACTGCTGGCATAGGTGATTACCTTTTCACAACTGTTTTGCTTTTGGACGAGGAAAGAACCCAAGCCTATATAACTCGCGTCCATGTGCAATTCCGTTTCGGCGTTTTCGTAGAAATGAGCGAGGACGGGTGGGCTTTGCAGGCGCTTTTGCAGCTCGCCAAATGTTTTGTCTTGGTCCGTTTCCCAACTGAAAGGGGTGGTATCTATAGTCAGGTGCGTGATTGGCTCTGCAACGCATGCGAAGTTTGCAACGAAGCGCCGGTAGTAAGCGCACGGTGTGAGAAATTTTCGCCGCCCTTCTTGTCTTTCTGGCTTGGGAAGTTCGCCATGGCTGAAATGTTTGCCAGGACAGATAGGACTCCCGCGGTGTTGACAACGTCGCCCAAGAACTTGGGTTCCACGTACGCTAAACGGAACTTTTCAGGCTTCAGGGAAAACCCCGAAGTACGAATAGCCTCGAGTACAGACTCCAACCTTGCAAGGTGTTCGTCGAAAGTGCGGGCGAATACCATAACTTAGTCGAGGTGTACGAGGCAGGTGTGCCACTTCAGGCCAGCTAGCACAGTGTCCATGACTCTTTGAAACGTTGCTAGCGCTGTGCAAAGACCAAATGGCGTCAACTTGAACTCGTATAGGCAGTCCGGTATTACAAATGCGGTGTTCTCTCGGTCTCTTTCGTCCACCTCAATTTGCAGCAGCAGCCGGTCTTTAGATCCATCCATGAGAAGTACTTCGCATGGCAGAGGTGGTCGAGGGCGTCTTAGATTCGGGTCAGGGTGTGCCGTCCCGAATCGATGTGCCGTGTTTTTAGCGTCTTTTGTTTCACCAAGTGCCGTCGTGTGCCGTCACAATGTGCCGTCTTTTTTTTTCACCAGTAGACCGGCGCAGCCCAGGAGGGGCTTTTCAGTGGCTATATAATGTTGTCGCTGAGCATGTCGTCGAATGGAGTCCGAATGTCTTCCCGGGCGTGTGAAGAGAAGCGGTACGGTGACTGTCTGGTAGGTCGGGCTCACTCTTCGGATATATGCGGTGCTTCGCTAAGGCGGTCTGACGAATTTTTGAGTTGTTCAAAAAACACTCCCTGTACCGACGCAGCAAAGCCAATATTTGGTTTCCTTCTGCTTGCGGTAACGCCGGATTCACGTCGAAGGGATTTGGAAGTTTGAAGGTATCTTCGGGTGTGCCTTCGAATTCGGCAACCGCGATCACGTCCGTTGCTTCTTGCGTTTCTTCGAGGAACGCAATTGCAGCGCCCTTGTTTAAATGCTGGTACTCGTCGATGAAATTAGTGACCGAAATGTGGGATTGGCGTCGCCTAAAGCGCACAATGCTTCTTGCGACACAGACACCACGTCCGAGAAACAACCTCTGGCCACTCTCTACCATACCGTCGAGATCAGGAACCGTATCTTAACAGTAGACGCTGATCATCAAGCTTGCGCGGAATGGCAGGGTGGCGTGATCGTCGGTGGTCTTTACAGCAGCACGGTTTTCTGGGTTCGGTTTAGGCGTCATGCTGTGATCGGAGGAAAATGTTATAGACTTGTCCTGTACATCAATTATTGCACCGTTGTTCGTCAAATATTTGTGGGAAGGCAAGCATATAGCACACGTTACAAACAGGAAGTAGTGAACTATGGGCTTTCTCTAACTCTATTGCATTTATTTATACACGATATTATTGCAATTTTTAAATTTGAAGCCTCAAACAAATTCCGCTGTCATACTCAGCAGTGGAAAAACCTGCGAGATGTTCGATTTTCAGAACAACAAGTAAGCATTGCATCAAATCTTGTTTTCTTTTTATATTCAGAAAGAAATTAGCAGTACGGTTTGTCCGCGTTCCCTGGTTTTTCGTCAGAGTTCCTAGTGGTACCATTCAGCTGCCTTGAAAAACCTTTGCTCCGAAGCTAGTGATTAAAACGTGTTTCTTCTGGTGTTATGCGTTTCACTCAATAACATGTAGCGTGAAAATTAGACTATTCGAAATGGCTCATATAAATATTTCATATTTCTCTAAAGTTGAAAGATGGTTCAAGTGGGGAAGATATTCTCGTATATTGCGTGAGCAACATATGGGGCAAGTCAGCAATATTTTTAGCCACCATACCAAAGAACATAACGCCAAGAAAAAATTGCCAGGTAGTTAACATTCACAACCATTTCCAGTTGTAAAGTTACAGCTGTAGTCAAGCTGTAAAGTCAATCTGTTAAGTTATAATTCATTTGTACAAGGAACATTTTAAAGGTCTACACAAGAGGACATAATAAAGATTGAGATGCAGCACTGCAGGCTCACTTAGAAGAACAGCTCGGTTCTAAAAAAAATTTGCATATTAAATTCTTGGCCTTCTTGGCCTGTAAGTTGGAAGCAATCTAATGCTTGCTACAATCGATTACTAGAAAGCTTGGCTAGTGTCATAGCAATAATCAAGCATCCTACAATAACACAAACTTGCTACGCTACCATCTATCGCCAATAAATGTGCATTTTGGAATGACCAGATCGGGAAACTGTCTTGAAGGGGCAATATCTCATCCTCGGATTTTTTTTAGTTTGAAAGTGGGACACTGCACTAGTAAAAAACGTCACCGCACATTGTAGTAAGGTAACCTGTTCCTGAATCTCAGGCCTTTTATAGCGCGGGGACGTCCTAGGTAGTGCTATAGATGTCTCATGGAGGTACTTATTCAAAAAGACATCCCGCTCGCGAGGGGCACGATCAAATGCACAGCATTTCCGAGGGGGTGCGCCGGCAAGTCGTATCTCTCGATCGCGGGACCCGTGTCGCCATCTTTCGGAGGCGCGGGGCAACTTGTGGTGCTTTCGAAACAAACCAGAAATGAGTGAAGGATATAAGGCGCGTTCGGTGCATCGAAATCTGTGTCGGTTTCGTGGCACAGTCGGTAGTGCGCCGGGCACCTTGCGTTCCGCCCGCGGCGTCATGGGTTCGAAACCGGGCGCCGGAAACTGTTATTTCTTTTATAGTGTAGTGGCCTGGCTGCGAACTACGACAAGGAGCGCCTGCGGACTACGACAAGGCATGCCAACGCCGCGTGAAATTGTGAGTTAATAAAATGCTATGCATTTAAAAAGTCCATTCCGAGAATTACGTCAAGGGAGCAGTTACGCACACTGACGAACGCCGCAGGATACTTTGTGCCGTCTATGTTGACGACCGATCTGCACGTTCCAGTTGGCGTCATGAGGTGGCCTCCTGCTGTGCGAATGTGCGGACCAGCCAATCTGGTCATAACTTTCTTCAGCTTAGAAGCAAATGGTCCGCTCATTACTATGTAGCCGGCTCCCGCATCTATGAGGGCGACTACATGAAAGCCGTCGAAGGACAGCAGAAAATCGGATGCCGGCTTCCTCAAAAACCGGTTACGTCGTGGCGCGTGTCTCTGCTTGTGCGTGTTGATGGTCGCGCACTATGCGTCGTCTTCTTCGTCGTATTCTAGCGGCAGGTTCCGTCATGTCGGGTACGCGTCGCGCCGTGCAGCTATCCTCGTGTTCGGGAGTCTCGTCAGGGTTCGGACAGGTCGTCGGGCTATCGGCATGTCGCGAATCACGGTCTTGAGCGAGTCGCTGCGTCGTAGGAGGGTTTTCATTTATTTTTCCGCGGGTGTGCAACTTTACCTCTAGAAGTTGCTGCTTTTAGTTCCCCCGCGTGATCTGGGGGACCTTCCACGTGTGAAATCAGCAGTGATACGGCTATTCGGCGACTGGCACAGGTAGGGCAATGGTGAAGGGTTGAATTTGGCTGGTCCTCGGTTGCTGTTGGAGAGTTATGCATACATCTTAGTAGGGCACTGGCTGCGTGGGGTCATGGGGCGTCGACGTAGAACCCTCTCAAACGGAGCCTCTTGTATGCACAGCGGTGGTAGATGTGTTCGGCCTCTCAGCAGTGGTAGCACAGCGGACGATTGTCGGGAGTTCGCCATAAGTCCGTCTTCCTCGGCGTCTGTTTGGCGGTCTCGGCGTCGGGCTACCGGGGGTGTGGCCGCATGTGTGGTGCAGTAAATTGAGCAAATAACGATGGACACCTGGGTCACGCCTAAAACTGCGATCACTGCTGCGCGCTTGGGAGATTTCTACACGCGCTGAGGTGCTTGCAAAAAAACAAACACAAAATAGAGCCTCCAACATTGTTGTCCTAGGGCAACGGGCTTATATAATGGTTGCAGCTGCCTAACTTCTTAATTCTTTTTTAAAATTAGAATTCGAACGGTAGTTATCCCAGCCCACGCAATGCTTGCAGTTATATATATCATTGGAGAAGAATTGAGGAGGTATATTTATTGTGTGCTACAAGCATCAAATTAGCAAAATGACTCACCATGACTGCGTCAAACCAATGCGTGTTTTTGGCGGCCACCTGACTGCTCAGTTCTCGAGCATATGCATTACGAACGCAAAACAATACAGTGCCTTTAGAAGTTAGGCGGCATGCTTTTTTTCTCCATTTCTGAGCGATGGGTTTGTTCAAGAAAGCATGATTAACTCGGCAGTATGCCTTTCGAAACCATGCGTGTATTTTCCATAAAAGCAGTGGCCACACCTGCTAACAGTTTCGCGCCGCATTGCTCTCAGTGCGGCTTCAGCGGAGGCTGCAGTACATCTTGCAGTGCTTACACCACTCTTGTGGCATGGCCACATGGCAAGCATGCCAGTGAAAAAAAGGCAAAATTTCGCAGTAGGACGTGCACCCTCACTCCCCAAACATGAACTCCGCATGTCTGTGTCTTTTTCACTGCCGCTGCCAAGTGACGGCACCTGCTCCTTCGGCCGTGTGTTCGGCGGCTCGTATTTCAATTGTCCATTATTGTACATTTGGTCCATATCTAAGGAGTAGCTACCCTAATCCTTAGTAGAGATGATAGAAGACTACTTCATGTGGTGAGAATACCGAAGAATATGGGATGTGAATTGCTCACTATAGATGTGCCTAATTGGCACTTTATTTCTTGGACGTGGCGTTCATATAGCGTGGCAGTGAAAGATTACTTGCTCTTATTACCTGAATGTGTTATATGTCTTACGAGACTCAAAACGTGACCGTCGCCGCCGTCGCCAGCGTCAACACGAATGTACCAAAATGGTCCTTGTGAAGGTAAATAAAAAATGAAATCGATTTCCATCCAGAGTGAAATCTTTTTAATCAACGTAGCTGTGGTTCTCGTGTGTCGGCTTGAACCTCAATGGTCATCTTGGAGCGTGAGGAAGAAGAACCGATGACGTGAGACCACTGCAGCCTCTAACCGCGGGTCTGGGGAACGGTTTCAACGAGGCAGCCGGTGCGTCTTGATACCTGCTCCCTATCGTGTTGGACATGACCTGCATAACTATTACAAATGGTCTTACCTACAACAGCTTCGTTGTTAAAAGCACATGTTTACTTTATTCTAATATTGCATTGCGTTACATATGTCCTTTCATATTCTATTCTGTCCTTGCTTTGTGTACGTGCGGCACTAGACACCGCCGTAGAAGTCTTCGAGGCATCTGTGTAGAATTCAGATTCCTGGTATTTGTCCCTGAGTGACAGAAAGCGTTTAGTAAGAGCAAAGTTTGGCACATATTTCTTTTGCATTTCTCTGAAAGTCATGTCACACTCAATTGGGCAAATTTCCCACAGAGAATGGAGAACTCAAGCAACTCATGAATAAAGGTGCAGTTAACTTCAGCAAGACGAACTTTTAGGTCCTTTCAGAGTCGTAACACTGCCAAATAGAAGGGTTGTGCTTTGAATGGTCGATTTTTAAGAAGGTTAATATTAGTGTTGTTTTTCATAAGGGCGTTCAAAAGGTGTTCCTTGACAGAAGTACTCTTTGCAGCCTACATCACAGCTGTGTAAGTGCGCTGGTACTCGAAGGTCGACTGATTGGATTCATTATGGAGGGATGGAATGTGGCTTGTTCGATATGCACTTGTGGCCAAGCAAAGCCCCAAGTTGTACACTGTGTCCAAATTTTTGAGTGATGTTTTGGTTGCAGATTGGTATGCAATATATCCATAGTCAATAGGCTATTAGGAGCGAAAGCAGACACTTTGTGTCCGTTCCCCATGACGCATGCGATAGTACCTATAAAAATGTCATCGTTTTTAGTAACATTATATGCGGTGTAAATGTGAGTTTTGGTCAAGTAAAGTATCGAGAAACTTGTGTTCATTCTTCACTGGTATAGACTGATCTTGTAATGTAATACAAGGAAGGGGATGGACACCATGCCTTCTGGAAAATACCACAATAGCACGTTTTTGAGCAATAAACAAAAACCCGTTCTTCCGAGCCTATGCAACCAGTCCAGTGATACCTAATTGGATTTGGTATTCACGTATTCATAAAAACAGGACTTCAAATTAACTTGAATATCATCAACATAAGTAGATTATGAGACAGTTCCTGGGAGAACATTTCTAGTAAACTTCTTTTAACAAGAAAAGTGTGCAACTCAGCACTCCCCCGTGGGGTACAACATTTTCCTGAAAAAACGTTCTCGACAGTACGTTACCCACACGAACACAAAATATGCGATAAGAGAGATAGTCTTTATTAACGTGGAGCATACTGATAGTAAGACCAAGTCACTGCCAATCTAGCAATATACTCTATCGCCATGTTGTATCATACGCCTTCTCTATGTCAAAGAACACAGAGAATAGTGTTTCTTATGGACGAAGGCGTCATTCACATATGATTCAAATGCAACCAGTCTATCTGTAGTAGACGTTCAAGACGTGAACCCTGTGTAATTTTTGTCTAACACCATTAAACTCGAGAAAATACAATAGTCACCGTTATCATTTTTTCGCGCAGTTTAAAAAAACAGCTAGTTAAGGTGATCGGTCTGTTTTTGCAGCAATACATGATTCGTTTCCTTTTTTAAGCAGCGGTACAACGATAGCCACTTTTCATGTTCTTGGAATGTGACCTGTGTGCCATATGTTGTTAAAGAGAGAGAGTATGAAGGTGTCGAATTTTGTCATGGCTGATTTGGTTAGCTCCAGGGGCTGACTTAGCACATGTCGAGAGGCCACTCATCAATTCAAGCATGGTGAATGTGCATTGTATCCCTCATAGGAGCGTTGGTTGACACGAAGGGGCTGACTCTTTGCTGTCATGGGCTGTAAAAATGTTTGCGTACAATGCGTAGACCTGAATACATGTTCAAAGTGTTCCTCAAGAAAGTCTGCTTGATCTTTGACAGAGTTACTCAGACTACTTACTAGGGGAATAGGATGACTCATGTATCATTTTAGTTTCTTTATTCTAGCCCAGACTTTACCAGAGACTGTATAGGAGTTTATAGATGTCGTAAACATGGTTCAGCTGGCGTTTTTTGCCATACGCTGTTTATGCTTCCATTTGGCTTTTTCCTGGATAAACTTGTGCAGCTTGTCGGCAATGGGATAGCGGCGTAAAAGTGCCCACGGTTGGTTCTGTTGAGACCGCGCACGCGCGCACTTGGCATTCTACTATGGTCTGGGTTTTGGGAGAGTTTAAAGAGTAGTCTCTGGAATGCTTTTGTGAGCACAGTCAAGCATGTGGGCTGTTCATTGAACTTGCTGCTTCAACATCTAACTGACTTATTGTTTTAGAGAGGAGCCCGAAAAGTTAATTGTGTGTTTTCCTGTCAGCTGCTTGAAATTTATATGTTCGAAGTGGTTCTGTGCCTTGAGAGTCACTGTTTACAGCCCTTATTTTTGCAGGAAAATGATCCCTGCCACACGGGTTGGTAAATACATTCTGCTCAAGCATATGCAGCAAGATTGTTGAGCCAATTGCAAGGTTTATTGTTGAGTAGGGTGGCGTGAAGTTGTCATATGTGGGGTGTTTTTTTAGGACGCAACTACCTGATCTCGGGAAAAACCTTTCATTGAGTCGTCCTCGAGCATCGGCTCGCACAGATCTCTAGATGTGGTTGTGAGCAATCAAATCACCGGTTATGATGTATGGTGCAGGTAGATCATTGAGGAAGATTTGAAATTCGACGTTGGACAGGCGATAGTCGGGAGAAATATAGAGACATCGAACTGTCACTAGTTGGCAAAAGCTATGGCTCTGACAGCTACAGCTTCGAGTGACGTCTTCAGCTGAAGGTACTGACAACCCACAATTTTTTGGAGTACTACTGCCACACCACGAGACGGCTGGATGCAATTTTTTCTGTTCTTGCAGTAAACAATGTACTGTGTTAGGAAGTTTGTCGGTGAGTGGTGCAAGTGGGTGTGTGTGTGCAAGATTTCTGAACAACCCCCTACAATTCCACTGAAACACTTTCAAAAGCCATGAAAATCCGCAAAAGAGAAAAAAAGATCATGTTTTTCCACCTCTTTTTAGTAGGCCGTGTTTCGGGGCCCTTCTGAATAGGTTCAGTTAGGTTGTGGGGTTGGTTCCAGGGGTGACGACTTCACGGGGCTTAGGTTTGGTCGGTTTGCCACGACCTGTGGCACCGCGTCGCTTCTGTGATGCCTGAGGAGTAGACGTACTTGGAGAGACATCCATGGCCTCAACCGCGGTTTCTGAGGTTGAAAGAGTTTCAGGACCAGAGATTGTGCTTGAGGCCCTAACCACAGCACTGGGCACAGCTGTAACCGGAAGAGTCACAGGAGCAGCCTTCTTTTGCTGCACAGGTGCCTAAGACGAAGCCAGGTCAACATCGCTGACCTGGACAGAGGTCACGAGTGCTGGCGGCCATTGGCACAGCACAAGGTCGGAGTGCAGCAGCAAAAGCCACGGTAGCGACTTTCATCTGCTGAGTGGGGGCTGTTGCGGGGCCAGGTCAGCCTCACTGTACTGGGTGCCCACATCTACCACACGACGCCCCATCCCCCGATGAGCTGCGTCTGCGTAACGTTTGCCCGATAGCAAGGCATGCTTCAGGCGTGCTTGTGGGAACTTCAGGTTCTCACTGACTATCAGTTGGATGATTTATCTTTTTTTTCGAAAGATGGACATGCACGTGAGAAGGTAGAGTGGGGTCACGGCAGTTTGGGCATTTCATTGGTTGCTTTTTACAATCGTCATTTGTGCGGTCAGTGCTTGCGCACTGAGCCCTGTGCTCACTGCGCAGCACTGACCGCACCAGTGATGGCACGGCATGGCCACGGCATGGCAACGTTCCATGGCCATACTTCTGGCACTTGAACCACCTTCGCGGATTAGGTATTTATGGGTGCACTGGACAGGAAATAAATGCGGCATGGACTGATTCGGGAACTGTTGGATGGTTGAAAGTCAAAACAATGTGCCTAGTTTGGATTTACTGACCTGCACGACGCATAGTTATCCTCCGCAAAGCTGTTACGCCTTGATTTTTGATACCTTCGAGGAGATCGTCTTCACTCTCATCAAGTAGTTCTCCTTGAGAGATGACGCCTTCGGTTGTGTTCAGGCTACGATATGGCTTGATGTTCACTATTAGATGATCCAGGCCGTGCTGTTTCAGGAGGATTTCACTTTGGTTTTTTGTTGTACTTCTACCACCACGTCGCCTTAGGCAAGTTTTGTTTGCATGTAGTCTTTCCCGACAACGTTCTCGGGGCATTTTGCAATGAGGAACACAGACGTTTTGCTAGAGGTGCATTGCAATATTCGGAGTGTACAACAAGGTATTTGTTAAAGGTTTCAACAGGTAGAGCTGGTCTGATGCTAATTAGTTCGTTGCGGCCCCTGTTCAGGGACCGATCGGTTTTTCTTTTGGGGTGGAAAAAAGCCATAAATGCACGGTGTACATTCCGTAGCGAGGCCGGCCGCCCACCACCGAGCCCAACAAAGGAACGTGACTTTGCACGCTAGCCCGTACCTTGCCACTCTAATCCTAACCTCGGGATAGAGACTGACGCCTCAGCACAGCATTAACCCTCGCCGCCTGGAAAAGCCTAGAAATAAAAAAGAAATGTAATGCCAGGACAGGTTTAGGTAAGGAAATAGGAAAGGGAAAGAGTTGTGAAGAGGACAGAAAAAGGCGAATGGCTGATTCCCCCCGGGGCGGGTCAGACCCGGGCCACTGTCTGCGGGAAGCAAAAGCTAAATTTGTGTTTTGCCTCTGCCAGGGGGCCATGAAGGTGCAAAACAACCGTGGTTTTGGCTCAGCTACCATAATGCCATTTCCCGGGACACGGCTAAGCCACGCACAGCCAGGGTGTGGGTGGGTCCAATTCACATGTTCTCGTGTCCGTGGTGTTGCAAATATCAAATGCCTAGAGGTGTAAGCACTCCTGTGGAGCTCGGGACAGTGGTAGCGCTACTCAACATACACCTTGGCTAGTCAAATTGCCCGTACGGGGCAGGTGCATTACGCTCCACTAAATCGGCGTCATACATGAAGGGTAACAACACTTGTTATTGGGAATGTGAGTTGAAGATTATATGACCGCACGCATTTACGGTAATAATTTGCACGTGATTCCGAACACTGATAATACTTCCAAATACTGGCAGACCCTCATATTGCACCAACTTGCCCAACAGATGTGTTTCATGAAATACATAATCGAGCTATCGTATATGGATTCAAAGAAATAGTAAGGACTAGGGGAATAAGGTCGTTGCGTTAGGATGAATGAGGGTGAAATTTTGAATTAATAGCGATAGATAGTAATGATAAGGTGGAAGCTCAGGTAAGCTATAAAAATGCGGGTGGCTAAATATATATTGTAATATGAGTTCAAATGAATTAGACTGGAATATATTGAACCAAGGACCGTGACACAGGGTGGCTGCTAGGTGAACGCGAAAAGAATTTACAAGAAGTATATATCAATATAGTATACCTGGCTTTCGTCTGCCGAGCATATAGGCAGACATGATTGCCTGTATAATGTTTCAGCGCGTCTCCTCAATCACAAAAAAGTTCCTACCCACAGCAATTCCCACGTTTCTTCTTCCGTTCCATAAATTTTGTGGATTTCATTATGAAAGTAAATAAAAAGAAGCTGAACCACAGACATTGTTATAAAAGCCTTGGATAACATGTTTCGTCGTCTTTTAGATGTGGCCTTTTTTCGTCTTCCTAATTAGTGTTTATACTCTTCCAAATCGGGTTAGTAAGCCGCGTATCGATATTTCAGGGCAATGTGTCTCCTTTGCTTCACCTGTTTTCCCTTTTCAAGACTTAGCGGTGCACCAGCTCAAAATTGTGGGTGTTCGCCAGGACTTGTTTTGCGCCAATTTGTAAGGTCTAAAGGAAGGAACAGCACACATTTTGACGAAGGACAGAGTTACAAACAATAAGCGCTGACTATCAACTGATGGCTTTATTGCAAGCTGCGGAAAATAAATAGCACACTTACAGGAAAAAATGACATGAGGAGATGGATGCACAGCCTGTGAAACTATAATTAAGTCACAGATTTTATCGCCACAACCACGTTTCTCTGGCCTCTAAGAATGCGATTTCTTTTTGCGTGATAGCTAACGAGGAACACTGACACTGTTATCCTCAGCTCTTTCAGTCATTGCAGCTTCAACAAGTTTCCTCTGGTGTGGTTCCTGCTCTTAGAGATTACTGTTGTGTTATCAATCCCAGGGATACAACCAGCAAAGAGCAGGCACTCCCGCACGTGTTGCCACAAGTGGTCCTGCGACATCCGAGAGACATTGCAGTCATGTTCTTTTAGCCGTTCATTCAAGCGTGGGCCTATCTGGCATATATAAAAAGGGGCGTACGCTATGATGTGCCTTCTCGTTTCGTACAAGTGTTCGTCCAATTACGGCGAACGCTGGAGTCTCTCTCGTTCCGAAAAAGTGTTGCGACAATTAAGAATGCTGGCTTTTTGGGCCAGGGCTGACCAAGCTTCCAAAGTGGGTATGCTTGGCTTGACAAACGTGCTCCGGGCACGCGGGGCGGTAGCAGCGAACATGCACATGTGAGTGCTCGGCATTTTGTTTTTTTTTCCACTGCCGGGTAGTGGCCGTACTTTTGGCCAATATTAATGATTGGGTCTCATATAGGAATGACGTGGGTATGGCAAATCGCCCAACGTGGGTATGGCAAACGGGTGCCTTGGACGCTAGGCGGTCCCCGTGAGGCACGAGCACGGGGGATCGGCGTTTTCTTGTTTTTAAATCGCGCGTGGTCACCGAACTTGGCCAATCTGCCTACGTTGGTATGGTTGGCCCGACAAACGTGCGCCGTGGACGCTGGGCAGTCGCCACGAGAAAAGCGCACACTAGTGCTCGGAATTTTCTTGGTTTTCTCTAGCGGCCGGGTGGCCACATAGAGGCACCCGCTCACGTGAAGTAGACACTTTTCTGTTGATACCGACAGGAAAATTAACGATTTGCCAAACAGAGTTGCTAATAAAATCCTACGGGTCCCGGCCGCAGTGGCTCAGTGGCTAACTCTATGTGCTGCCGAGCTGAAGGACGTGGGATTCATTCGCGGTTACGGCGGCCGGTTTTGTTATGAATGCAAAAAACGAAAACGCGAGTGTGTTCAAGATTTAGGCTCACGTAATGATCCCCACGTGGTCAAAGTTTTTGCGGAGCCCTCGAGTACGGTGTTCCTTAACGCCTGTGTCTTGTCGACGCATTAAACGTCATAATCAATCCATTTAAATAAAACTGGTACGAGTGGGAGCAGCTCAGTGTGTCAATATTTGACGCTGTTAGAGAGGGTGATGGCGGGCAAAAATGTGCAATTACATTTACGGGTACCCACAAAATTCTTGAATCATGTGAAGCACTAAAAAGCGCTCAAATGTTCTTACCCCTTGTAATCTTGCTGCCATGAAGGGAGTATAGGCTCGTGTCCCCTTCACCCATCGGACCGGCTTTATTACGAGACGCAAAAGCTCGCAGCCTGGACGATGCCAATACTACACAACGTACGTCGCATGAGCTAACTTACAGTTTCGGCATGATTTACGTGTTCACGGCAGCATCTGTACGTCCATTCTGCGCACTCGCCACTCGTTTAAAAACTGCTTCAATAAAGAAAACTATCTATTGGTCTTGGAAACGGGTTTTGCGTCGTGCAACTTTTTTTTGCTTTAGCAGTCAGCTTCACTCTAGATTTATTCCCCCTTGTTTTCCTTACGGTTACATGCCTGTGGCTAATGATGGCAGTATTTGTAATTCATGTGGCTGGTAAAACCTGCTCACGTTTACAGAAAACCGCCGTAAATTATGGGTGCACATGTTGTGTTTTTTGTTGTCGACTGACACCAAGTAAACACTTGGACGCCTCATTAAGTTGCCAAATGTTAATGCATAGCCTTCCAAGAACGCTAAACACTTCATACTAAAAAGAGTTTCCAAGAAGCATTTGCCACCATCGTTCGTTTCGTGTACATCTAAGTTGCTTGGTATTGTATTTTTTCTTAATTTTCTCCTCTTTTATTTTTAGCCATTTCGGTTACGGAAAGTATGGTATTCAATGTTCTAATTGTTGGGTGATTTTTTTATTACTATTTTGTAGTTGAAGATAGGATGTAATGCAATACCGCTTAACTTTGTCCCTTCTGCCAATGTACCAGAGGTGTAGGCCTCTGTGGAGTCTGAAAAACAAATGTTTTTTGCACCCTTGCGGCCCTGCTTTCTCTCAGTGTGGTGGGCAAAGTAAACATGAATCTTGAGACTTCCAACAGTTTGAAGTGAGCGTAAGGAAATGGGGACATGGTTTTATGAAGCATAAATCCTGCCTTTGCGTAGCTTTGCGTCCCTTCAGTAGAACGCATTTTGACAAAATTGCCTTTAACAAAACTCATGAGAACTCAACCACTAATAGCAAGGAAACTACGGTAATTGCGTTCTCAACTAATTGTCAATCTTTCTCACGCGCTTTGCTTTGGCGACACTTCGCCAGCTGCATTTGATTGTTGCAATAGCCCTACTATCTATTTCCACCGCAGTTATAGTTTTATCGGCTTTTCCCTTTTTGTACATGCAGGTGGTTGTTCAAAATAACAAAACATGCGAATAATACATTGCAAGTTGCAATTACCTCGTTGCTTCCACTTTTTGGTCATTAAGTCATTGCTTGAGGGCCGCATTTGCGCGGTTTATACGGCACACTCGGCAGCTTCCACCAGTGTGAAGTGAGCGTAAGGAAATGGGGACACGGTTTTATGAAGCATAAATCCTGCCTTTGCGTAGCTTATACTCGTTATCAGTTACTGTTCAAACGGGCAAAAGAGAGAATAACCACGTTTATTGCTGAAAGCGGCTGCCAGGTGTCCTATGTCTAAGTGCCCTTGAACCCTCCCCGCTTCAACCTGCCACAATAGCAGGCGCCGCTAATCAAGTTTCGAGCTTGGCAGAGCTCAGTTCCAGAGACCACAAAAATAGAATATAGTTTTCCAGTTTAGTGGTGGGTAATGCTAACCATACACCTTATAAATCAACGTCTGAGAAGCTCTGTAAAATCATCCTTGTTGTCATAGCGGAGGTTTGATTCAGCACTTATTTTTACATGCTGCAGCCCTTTCAGGGCAGCAGACAGAGTGGTTGAAGTACAGAGCAGCGATTGAAAGTGCAAAACTTTAGGGAACGAGAAAGATCTATACACCCATACAAATATTGCAATTCCATTCAGTACAGACGTGCCCGAGGCGGTAGATCCCAGTGTACTAGGAATCATCGTTATAGAGCAAATGAGTGGGCACTGTAGAACGGGGTGCACATGCCAACTCAACAAAGCGAAAAAATATTGAATAAACACGACTTTCCAGAAGTAGCGGCTAATGATTTATCCATGAGGTCATAGTTTCACCCGGCACTAAGTCCCACTGTTCTGTCATTCTTGCAAAACAGATAAGCTTGAATGCACTGGTGTCTGCATTAAGTTGGGCAGGTTGAGGACATGATTGTTTTGAGTTAAAGTTGGCATACATACGTAAGATAGCTGTTATGAGAAAGGTGGTTATTTGAGTGAACAATACCATGCAAGAATTTTATCGAATCGACATCGCGTCGCGTACAGAGTGAGGCGAGGTTTCAAATCATAAGGGCGGATGTAAGCACCAAATTACGGTCATTCCAGCGACAAACAAAACTGATTGCTTGTTTTGCACGGATTCAATTCGTTTATCTCTCCTTGTGTATGCGGACGCAAAACGACTCAGGCATAATCAAGAACTGGACGAATAAATGTTTTCGACATTATGATTTTAGGGTCCAGTGGGGATTCTCTGATAGTGCGTCTTAGGTAGCCACGTTTTTAAAGATGTTTGGTGCGTACTGAATTGATATGTTTAAACCAAGATACGTTAGTACTGAAAAATTATGTCTTTTATAATCTGAAACACATTGAACCAGTAGGTCATTGAACATGTACTTGAGACGAAAGCCCCCGTGCTGGTGATGAAGGACATTGGGACTCTTTACGGAAATTTATTTTTATCTGCCAGGTATCCCACCAAGAGCAAACAGAACTAAACGAGTCATTCAGAAGGTGGTGATCTTGAATGGAGGTAGTGGTGTTGTACAGAACAGAGTCCTCAGCGTGCACACGCAGTTTAGAAGTGATCGTTTGTGACAAGTCATTGAAAATAAGCATAAACAACAAAGGAATAGGAACGGACCCTTGTGGTACCCCTTATGTCACTTTTACCTAAAGGTGATTTCCCCAAGTGAAAGCTAACCTACTGACAGCGACTGAAAATTGGGAATTAGGTCTGCCAGACTGGAATTGTTTAGGACAGCACCGAGTTAATTAGGCAGCTGAGGGTCAGGAACAGTGTCGAAAGCTTTTGCGAAGCCTATGAATATTAAGCTGACCCGGTTGCCGGAATCAATACTTGAAGAAATATCTAGTGCGAATTCCGTGAGCTGAGCTAAAGTGCTAAATCATCTTTTGAAAACATACTGCAATTTGGATTAGGCATTGTTTGTGTCAAGAAAATCGATTATTTGTTTATATATGATATGTTCCAACAGCTTGCAGGAATGTGATTTCGGCTAGTTGGGACAATAATTATAATAAAGCTGCTTATCACCAGACTTATAAATCTGCCATACCTTAGCCAATTCTATGAAAGTAAATGTTGGCGTTTTATAAGTACGTGACGTAAAAGAAACGTGCGCGACAGTCGACCTCACGAAATAAAACACTGACAACGACAAGGGCTGTGAAGCATAAAATACTGTAGGCTGCCAACGGACCCACTTCAGCCTCTGATTATTGAGTCGTTATTGGGCACTCAGTCCTTGTTATCCAGAGGTACACCCGTGCTTGTATTCGCTCTGGCCAGAGAGATTTCGAATTGATATAAGCTTATATATTTTGCTTACCACTATTAGAAGCAGGAAACGTCCCCAGAAACAGGAGGAATGTTGTCACAAACATATTCATAATGACACTCCAGAGCCGTGGATTTCTCAACACCTGAATTCCTAAATTTACCCGTTTGGGCTCTTGTGTCCTTGTATCTTACTTTGTAAAGCAGAGGGGAGGCATAGTGACAAGGCGCCGATTATATAGTCGGTAGTTTTCTTCCTCCGCTTGACTCAACCTCGCCTACTGCTGACAAAGCTCGTTCACTCCCAAGCGATGACGTTATAGCTCACATTAGGTTCACGAATATAACAAACAATCGTGCGCCTAAGCCCTTTTGCTTGCGTTGCACCTAAAAGGAGACCTTTGGAGTCTAATAAAAGCACTTGCATAGAGTATTGTGGTGCCTAAACATGAAAGGTTAGTGAGCGTAAAAACAAGAAGGTTCAGAGTTGAAAGCAGCGTACTTAAGCAGTGTCATTCTCATGGACAACGCCGGACATTTCGCATAGAATTTCTTCGCTGGGGACAGTATAAAATAAATCCGGTTGTGAACTCCCCATGGTTAGGCGAAGCCTATGCTTGCTACTTACCCGAAGTTTTACAGGATTTCGGAATTTTTTTCTCTAACACACCGCACATCCATTTTATTTTCCAAACAATCATAGCGGCTCCAATGGCGCAGAATGTTGCTATGTTTTATTTTATTTGCTGATATTTAGTATTCGATAATCAAGCCTCTCCACTTCCATTAGACACCTAACGTCCGGGGTTGTTTAACTATAGCGTTGCTTATGTGTCTACTGGTCTTCTCTGGCGTGTACGTTTTTGCACATCGAACCTTTTTGCACAAGCCTGGCGTTAGCGTTGGGGGTTGTTCAACATTTCATTGCGGACGGCTGCTTGACGTTTTCAGGAGATGTGCTATTGAACCTCGCCTGCATTGCCCAAAGTCAGCCATACTTTAAATTTATATATGCAGTTTACCCCGTAGAGCTAGTCGTAGTCTGCAGCATGTGTTTATTAGTCTAAATTCTGCGTTATATGCACTAATTCAAAACTACAAAACTTAAGCCGATGGTAGACTTATAATCAAAATATCGGTTTGTAAAGCTGCTTGGATTTTGTTCAACTGTATGAAAATACTTTTGCTTACAAGGAAAGAAGTAAATTGCGTGATTGACAGACTGTATTGTAAGAAAAATGTGCCGCCGATTTTTTCTCACAATTTCTGCTACTGCACCTTGGCATGTAGAGGAGGGCATACCCATCTTAGAATTAAAGGACCAGCTGCTAGAGCTTTGGATCGCGTTCCTGTAGGGAAGGTGAAAAAGAAGAAAAGAAATTGTTTATTCATACTGCAGTGCCCCTTAAGGAATACCGCATACCTTTCCAAAATTTTCCAAATCATACATGCTTCCAGAATGTAATCAACCAACACATTCAGTGCTTTCATAAGAGGGTCATAAAGTATCTCAGAAAAACGTTATTGCTCTGTGCCCATCAGATAACTTAGAAACAACATTGATCTATGCCCACCAGATAACCTAGAAACTGCCGCAGTAGATGTTTCTCTCTTTCCCGGTGTTTGGGTTCTTCAACCGCTAGACGTTTGTCATTACAGAAGTGCAGCGGCTATTGGCCGGCTTTTTTCAGTTGCCCACAATGAACGCATTCGATAAGCACTAAAAAAGAATTCCATAAAAGAAAACAAAAACAAAAGAAGTATCCGCTGTGATGAGCAAATTACGCAGTGCTGCACCGTGCTGGCGTTAACTATAAATTTCGCTGTGGTTTCAAATGCAAAGGAAAGAGTGAAAGCATTTATCGGAAGTGTTGCAGGGTCCTTTAATATTACAGGAGAAATACTTCTTGTGGCACCTTTTGAAAAACGTAAATGAAACACATACTCCCATGCATCTGTGCAAAACATGTGGTTGTGTTTAGTTAGACGGCTGTATAAAAAAACTTAGCACAAAACTGTGGACACTACAGGTACTCGGGTTATTCCAGAAAACATTGTTAGCGTAACTTTCGGCGTAGTAGCACTCATTGTTTATTTTCTACGAATTTCACGAACAAAATAAAAGATGCCGGCCACAGATATATTGAAGCGTTTTATGCAAACGAATCAAGTGATACAAAATGATAAATTGTGTTTATTAAATGCCTACAGTGGTTGTGCGTTTGACCCAAGTACTCAAAAACACCAACGAGATGTGGAAATTTTTAAAAGGCTGTAGTTATACAAATTGGGATGTGTGTCCTTCTGTAGTGTCACAGGTTGGGCACGAGCCATTGTACCCACCTAGAGGAGGCTCCCGGACTGCGTGCAGACGTGTCGGGCGATTTATTTTCAGCTTTCTAAAAAACATTGATCTTCTGCTCAAAGTGCATGCTGGGAACTGATCCTTTCCCAAAAATCGTTTTACAAAGGCCGGGGTTCACACCGTTATTTTCGAAAAAACTGTCGTGACACCATTGTTGGTGAGACCTCCAACCATATGGTGTTTTCGCTTGCAAGAACTTTCCAGGATATGCTTCCTTATACATACTTTTTTCTTTAAATTACATAAATATGTTCCAGTCAGGAGGGCCCGTTCAGATATTTATGAGGGGGGAGGACAGAATAAACGACCATAAGAGCAACATTTTTTTAATGTTCAAACCATTTACGTACTTGAAGTGAAGGCGTTTTGTAAAATGTAAGTAAGTACAACGACGAGCGCACAGTATATCCAGGGAGCACAGCACAGTAAGTAAAAAGACGAGAGCACACGTTTAAAAATGCGTATCAATAAGAGGGAATGTGGGCAACTTGGTGCGCCTCTCGAACTCTCTGTAAGCAAAGGAACTCGCCCACCATCATATCCTGTTTGTATCGAAATAAATACAGCTGGCCCCTCATTTTTCGACACATCGCTTTGTTACCTAAAGTTGTAATGTGTACAGTGTTTTTTTATAATCCAATGAAAAGTATTTTCCAAACAGGAGCAGTGCATGTGATGAAGTACCAAACTAAGCTGTAACCAGCTAATATGAACACAGTTCTATGTACTTCAGTTACACTTGTCTTCTTAATAAGCAGCTTCATTTTAGCTTCTACGTGCTATTTAGAAAACTTTTAAGACAGCCTAGTACAGACGTATTTGTGATATCGTACCATCAGCCACTTCCTACTTTTATAAACAAACAAAACTAATATCGGATAATTAAACCGGCGTATTTTAACACGAAATTTTCTTTTTCCGTGTGAACAGGTCAGACCTTTACACATCTCCTCGCCAAATATCAGAGCAACTCGCACAATATATTGGCGAAGGTCCTTCTCTGCGCTCTCTGCACTGGGTCATAAACCCCGCTCGTGCATGTGTCGACTATCGGAACGTCGGGAAAAAGAAGAGAAGGTTGAGGAGCCAGTGCGACAGTTCTTGTTGCTCATTCCGACTGTCCGTTTCTGGCGCAGTAAACATATTTTCCTGCTTTTACCCGTTATATTTGTGCTACGTGGCGACAAGGTAATGATAAGACGGATATTGGACGAAACAGCAGCGATGTATTTACATCGATGAACTATGTAAAAGTGGCCATGAGAGCTCGACCTCAGCTCGTGCCACAGTATGCTTCATCATTGTAGGCATAAATTCCTGGGACTATGTAATAGAGACCTTTCAATACTTCCCGAAACAACATATCTACTTCTAATGGTTACCGCGGCGGAGACAATATTGTCACGGCCTCACAATGTCTCGGAACGCCAGGATATAATCCCAAGTTAGCCTGGGACCACTGCTGATATCACTGCTTGGAACGGTAAAAAACTGAAGCGCTGAATGTGCATTCTTACCCATGCTCAATTTGCCGCGATTGTTTCAATTGCGGTTTCTCTTTCAAGGTATGTTTTTTTTTCAGCCCTCTCCAATAGAATGTCCCCCTTCTGTCCAATCGACTGTTTTCGTACCCTTAGTTGCTCGGCACGCTTCCTAATTGGTCCACGTCACCTTCTCAATCACATCCCTATGTTCATGCGTCGTTCCTTTTTTGGTAGGCAGAGAATTTTGTGCATTGCGGTCTTCGTCTCCACTGTCACGACTTTTCCGCTTTATCTTTATGCATTTGGTCCGATACTGTTCAACCCGACACGGTGGCTTAGTGCCTAAGGAGTTGCGCTGATGATCACGAGGTCACAGGTTCGATTCCCGGCTGCGGCTGCCGCTTTTCTGATGAAGGCGAAAAGCAAAAACGCCCGTGTGTACGAGACTTCGGCGCATGTTAAAGATCCCCAGGTTGTCAAAATTAATCCGGAGCCCTCCACTAAGGCGCGCCTCATCGCGTGCCTTGTGTCGGCGCGTTAAACCCTACAATCAATCAATCAAACCAATACCGTTAATTCTTCTGGACAGCGCATGTTGCTACCTGTCATAAACCATCCAGTAGCCGAGCTGATACTTGTGGTTTGCAGTCATCCTACGCAATGACTCTTCGTTTTGTGGATTGTTTACATCGGTTTACTCAGCTTCACCTCAAAACAATTTCGTTTCAGATAGTTTTCGTATGAGGTGCTACCTTTGATGGCAATCATGATGTGTTCTGTATTGCCTCCTATTTTTTCGCGGATCCCTCTAACCGTTTTGCGTAAACAAGGTAGCTTTCTGGGTTCCACGGCGTAAGTTGCCGAGTGGGCGCAGTGCAAAGGCGTTCTGGTGGTGCGGAAAACACTGGTTGATCATTGCGACAGCCGTCGTTTTCTGATGACAAAACCCACCCCTGTGTTCCTCATTATAACTGCGTTCTCGGCCAAGGTGCACATAACAAGTAAGGTGCCGCTTCGGCAAGCAAAACCCTGGGAGTTATTTTAATTACCTGGAGTCGTTACTGTAACCGACATGTCTCACTTCACAGGTGTCTTACATGCAGTCCTATAACCGTTCTCTCACAGAGTTCGCCATTTGCCTACTTGAGCTGTGTATCGTATATAGTTGAGTCCTAGTAGCACATATTTTCGGTAGCCTCGAGTCCTCGAACAAAATTGAAGGTGTTTCTGCAGTCCCTCCGAAGCTGTGGTTTTTTACTGAACTTTATTTTGCAACAACATGCCCAAGCACCCTTTTCAGGCTGTCGAACTGGAACCGAGTCGAACCGAACCAAAAACTGTAATCCAACCTGATCACGAACCCTTATGTTGTAAGCCCGCTGAACCCGACACAGAACAGAATAAAAACGAAATAATGGTAACCGGTTTTCGACAAAACGGTTTGACCATCCGTTGTTAAGCGCAGGGGGTCGGTGTCCTTCGGGTTTTTTTCCCAAAGGAGCCATAAAGACAAAATAAAAGTTTGTTTTATTCAAAAGATCTCATGTTTTATAGTGCCCTAAGCGCTCGTCCGGATACAAACGACGCTCTATTCAATGAGAAATAAATCGACTTAAGCTGATATTTTGATTTTCCCACTAAATTATGTGTTTTCGCGGTATGCAATGACATCACTGGTACCGACCGCTATGCCGTCTAGGGTTCCTTGATCCACACGTACGCCGTATACTCTGGGGACACGTATAGGCTGGCGCCGCCATATTGGGTCATTCGATCGCCCATGAAGAGTCATTGTATTAAAACCGCGCTAAAATTATCGCCGCAACGTACTTTAGTTGCGAAGTTGTATTCACTAAAAACTTGTAGATTCAATAAAAACACTAGGCATACTCTTCAATGAACACATGTTTTGGGCTTATCATGTTGTGTTCCTTCCAAGTAAACTTTCGAGAATCATTGGTAATTTTTGTACTCTGTCTCATCTACCGTATCGCATTAAACTGCTAATATACAATTCTCTGTTCGCTAGCCACCTAAACTACTGTACCCTGGTGTGGGGTACCACTGCGGCCACCAATATCAACCGAATCGATATCTTGCAGAAAAACTTCATTCGCGCTCTTTTTAGGCTGCCGTTCAATGCTCATACTGAACCATTTTTCCTAATGAGTGAGCTCTTAAAAATTTATAACCTTCCAAATTACCGGCTGGCAACTATTTATCGAAAAGAACAAAAATCTGGGAGTCGTTTTCTTAGTTCGTCGGCGAACTTAAAGCCCAAAATTGTGCACTACTGCACTCATTCACCTGAGTACTAGAATGTACCGCAACCTAGAACCAAATATAACCAGCAGTTTTTACGGTCCTGCTTGCCGTGGCTACTTAACAGTCTCATTTCTGAAAACATTGATATAAGCCTGTGTTCCTCAATAATATTGTGTGGAAACTTTTCCTGCGTGTGAAAAATAACATTGTGCAATGTTTGTGCGTTTCTTGTTGACATTATGCTTATAATCTACTGTATTTATACTTGTGACAAATTGCGACGGTAGGATGTAGTTGTTTGCTCTGTGTAAGGTGTAATTCGTTTTGTTCTCTCTTTTTTTTCTTTTTTTCTCTCTCCACTTTCTCCTTTTCGTTATTCTGGGTTTTGCTCTGCTAGTGCCTGTCAACTTGAATTTTAGGGCTAGTCAAGTTGCCTATCCGCAACCTTTTTCTCTTAATATCCTGCATGAATTGTTGTTCTTTTTTGGAAATAAACTCAGTTAATTTCATTTCAAGTTTGAATCGTCTTATCTTATTGCGTTGCTGGGTCTCGCGGGAAACAAAAACAACAACGCGTTGAGCAGGTTGACCCAACTGCGCCGGCACGAGGCCGTTCAAACGGTGTCTCCACCCTGTATGGTGGTGCACGCATCGAGGAACATTACATGTAATGAATTATCGCGCTTAAGTATTTAAAGTGCGGTTTCGCGTTCTCCTGACCATTTGGCATCGATAAAAGCAATAAAAGTGGAACGCAAAATTTTTGTGTCAGTACTTCTTTAGGGTTAGGAGTTAGGATTTCGCAACTTCAGAGCATTTATGATTGGTTAGAGTTAAGTTTAGTCATCAGCTTTGCTATCACACTGCTGGAGCATCAGAATTAATACCACAAATTTCGAAAGCTCATTGTGCTTGAAATTGTTCCATGTGAGTTTAAAGTTTTCTCACTATGCACCATTGTTCAGCTTGGTCCCGGTATTAAAATATTTTGCGACACTAGCTGGAGTGGTCGCTTGTTAAAGAGGTGACGTAAACATGTTATGGTAAGTGATGTCAAGACGACATGCACTCCGTGCATTGGGCTCAGCTATTTCAAAATCGCATAGTAAAAGTTTATGCTGCCGCAAAAAAATAGGAATGTTCTTGTGCCTTTCGCCAAACTCTGACACCTTTTCTTCTTTCGTGCCCTAATTGTCAGTAGAAAAAACGGCATTCTTAAGCGTCATACAGGTATGTTTCACAAATTATAAAAACAAAAGGAGCGGATTATGATGCAAGCGCACTTCTCTGAAAAAAAAACACTCTTGTGCTGCACTCGTGATCGTTCGTGAGGCTCAATACGCTCCTGGGATAGGAAATGCACATGCCTAGTATTGGTTTATGAAGTAAGGCATTATTTATGCATTATCTTTTTTACTTAAACTTATACACACATAATGTCTTGAGATATGCAACATATCATACAGGCGCTTTTGGTTCTGTTGTTTCAATTTCACGCCATATGTGTATATTTGCCTACTTGATTTGCAGTGAAAGATTTAGGCAAATAAATCATCTTCCTAATTTTATTTTTCTGAATAAAATTATAAAGAACGGGTTTTATTTAAAGCTCGAGTTTTGCGGCCAACAATGTTCTTTTACTTGTATGAGCCATGGGAGCCGTCCACTTCATTATTCCGGCAATACACAAAGTAGGGCATGATGCCTCCCATTGGTAATGTAAAAACTATATAAAGTGGACAAATGTGTCCTAACGGTATGGTTTGGACAGTTACAAAGTTTATTGTGTGATATGCCGTTTCAAGACCGCAAAATAACCCCCATGCTATCAATCCAGACCATACCAGCCAATCCACTGTTCATGACCTTCGGAGAGCAACTGTCAAGCGTGTTCTGCGCAGTTCAGATTGAATGTGTCACTCGATGAGAACCTTGAATTTTATTCAAATGTCTATTGTTGTAACTGTGAATGAATGAAGACTCTAGGCAGCCGTGTGAATTGTGTTATGAGCGCAATTCGTCTGGAAGAGTTCGGCGAGTCGCCAGCGCGCGAGCAGTTGTCACCGGATGCAACGCTATTTAGACCGTTGCCGTTGCAACTTTGTTCATCGCCTTTCCCTCGTGAGTATTGTGGATCTCAAAGTCATTACTAATAAAATACCTAGCTTTATTAGTTTTGCCAGTACATATGTGAAAAGGCCTATACGTTTTGCTTTGTTGCTGGTGTTGTGTGAAGCTTGGACGGAGAGATAAATAGACAAACATTTGCGCTTTGTTTGTGTAGTTTCTTACCTGTCTGCAGCGTTGGCTCCCGGATAAGTAAACAAACTTTTGAGCTTTTTTTCTTTAGTTTATGCCCCCTCCGCAGTGTTGGCTTCAGCCTTCTCTTGAAGTTATGTACAACCAGCCCAAGTTAAAACTCTTCTGAAGCGTGCCTCAACGAAAACAGTTGTTGGCGGCGCTATCTTCAAGGGATTAACAGCGCACGTAGACGAGGACATAACACGAAGAGAAGGTAGGAAAAAGCGCTGAACTATAACTGAGTTTTATTCAGACAGGAGAGACACCAACCGGACTACATCCAATAGGAATGGCAGCACCCCCTATCGTAAACAACATCTCGCGCATGCCGATTAGCTGCAGTGGCCTACCTGTGTGGACGTTTTAGGCATATTTAGAGCAGTCTCTTTTCCCCCTCATTTTTAAAGGCAGAACGCCTTAGGTATATCCTCGGGATTGTTTTTGTTCGCAGCGTAGAAGGCACCTTTTGTAACCCGGAAAAAACTTTATAGCTAGTGAGTGTTCACCAGAACGGTGAAACCCTGATGAGCGGCGCTGATGTAATGAACACAAGTGGCAGGAATTTACATCATCTGTGTATATATTATCGCGATTTGGGCGAAGAAACCATAGAATGACAAAATTTGTGCCATTGTACCCCTTTTCGTTCCTTTTGCATTTTAGCATAAGTAGCTTGAAAGACTGCAATCGTAACATTTGTATTTTAAGCCCAACGTTCTGTCAAAAATGGCAACCTTGTTTTCGCACAAGTTCGTGTCTCTTGTATGTCTAGCACTGGAGTACAAACGTAACACCTAACTCGTCACAATATTCAGTGCCAACTTTTAAATCGGAAACACCTATCCCTAATATCATGCAATACAGTCAAGTCACCCCACATATGAAACAAACAAAGCCTGCTGCATGCCGTAGAATTAAGCCTGTATCAAATGCACATTCCGTGTATTATGTATTACTTCACGTGCATCTTGATTGCTTCCTGATTATTCCATCTGCCAGTCATGTTTGTCGCCTAAATGCCACCCAAGCACCCAAGTCCTTACATTTTGCATGTGCTGCATAACTGAGACAGAGATTTTTTAACTTGTTTTCTCTATGTAGCTCCTGCAAGTTAATGCAATCTCATGCCCCACCCTGCACTGCATTGTAGGAATTGCGCCGTGGGCGTTCCTATGTAGCCTTAATAACTGCGCATCGATTCAAAGTTAAGTTACAAGAATATTCAGCTTGCTCAGGACCGGCGTATAGTAGGTGCAGTAGTAGCCAAACTGAGTGGGAAGATCTGCTATTGTAGTTCCATAACCACCAGATTTTTAAGCAATGCTTCAGCCACCATCGTCACATGAACGTGGTTTGCTTGAAAATTCAAGACCAGTTCCAGAACAAAAGCAAAATGCACGTAATTTGATGAAAGCCTGCCTAAACAACTTACAACCCAATTCAAACCTCTCCAATTCGAAAGCACTGGCCAATAGAACTTTCACATAAACAGACTTTAAATTAAGGGAGGACTGTGCTGAATGTGATTGTAACATAAAAAGTTCCTGCACTACTTTGATTCTTACGGCTGTACAACGTATACTACACCAAAAAACGTAGGGCTAAGAGAACAAGCGGACAAGGCAACGGGACAATTTTTCCTGTGATGCGCTTTTTCAAGGTTTTGTTATGCATAAATACCAACTAGCCAAGCTTGCCATTCTGATGCAGGATGTATGTTTTCATGGCAGTGACCCTGTCTGGTTTCGTGCATGTTTCCTTTTGCCACACTTTGTGGACAGGGCTTCATCTGTGTATATATTTTTACTTTAATCAACCAAGTTGTTAGGATAGACAGGAAAATATTTTGCGAGTTAGATGGTACCTCTATACTGGGTCCCATCATTCACGAAATATAGTTCTATTAAATAGTGGTACCTCAAGTTTTAAGGTTGTCTTAGTAGTACGAAGGTGGATATCAGTGATATGCTTAAATCTTTGTTGTAGGGAGCACAGCCGTCGCCCCCACGAGCCGGGGGCCATATAGCATCTGGTGCGTTCCAGAACGGCCATGGTTTGAAGGCCAGCGTGTTCTCGTTTCAGAGTCTGCAGCTCACGGAGCGTTGCCAGGGGGTCTCACTCCAAGATCGCAGCCTGAGGTGTCGTCAGGCATTGGCAAGGGTCTGAGGAGGCTCGGGTTTGTTCCAGGAGCAACGCCTGCTATTCTTTTTTATCTCTGATCCTTTCCCTTTAACATGGGCTCTCATATTACGATTCGTTCAGATTCCTTCGTGCTTCTGGTGCTTTTTGTGTTATTCCTTCGTTGCTTTGGTGATGCTGCTACTTCTTTGGAGGGTTGCTCATGACATATATGTTTAAACCTAAAATTTATATTAACAAATAAGAGATAAAATGGAACCCAAATGGGCTGTGCTGCATCAGGCTTCGCATGTGATCTGACTTCAGTGTTGGTTTAGAGAAGGTACGGCTATTGGGGACACTTAAGTGAATATTCATGCGTCCCTGTGTTCAATTGCTGTGTTGTGGTTCAGCACACGTAGCTTAGTGCTTGAAAGGTACGTCGAATGCACAGTGACTGCACTCAGAGAAAGGGAAAAAGTTATTTTTTTGCTGGCATCAGAATTTTTATTGTTGAGTGCCAAAGAGTCTAAAAATTTCGCCAGTACAGGGTGGCACGTAGCACGGGAGCTGGTGCGTGGCAGATGCTGGCTGCATTTCTTAATTGAAGGTGGTACCGTGTTAGTTTTTCTTGAGCTGATAGGATGGTTAGTGGGGTTGTATACGCGAAATACTTGTGTATTTTGCGCTCCTTTACATTACCGTCCATCCTTGCGCATTAAATGCGCGTAATGATGGCAAGAAAAAAAGCATTAGCTTGAATAAATGGAAACTTTTATATAACCCCACTTGATTCTACATCTCTATACCCATCATACTTTCCCATTAGGATTTCTGATGTTTAAAGCGCACAGCAGATGATCCAGTACAGAGTGTGTACCACCATTTTGTATACTTATCTGTTTAGGCGATGGGGGCTCACCTTGCGCTATAGCAGCAGCTAAACAATAGAAAGGGACTGCTCTTCAAGAACGCAAAAATGTATAAGGTTGGGGCATACGTAATTGTTTTTAACCTATGGGCTGTAGTTTCCGCACAGATTTGACGGACTTGCTGGCTTGTTACACTACGTTATAAAGAAGTCCTGACAATAGTTATGCTTCAGTGAGAGAGAGGATCACACAGGCTCGTGTTGAGGGTTTTTTACTGAGAATGTGGCGCAAAGCGTCTCTACGTTTGCCCTACTGGTACACTATTTTTAACTAAAAAAATGTGAAAATGGCTGCCATGCATTTTGAAAGGCCCCCTATCGGTGCTCCCATGGTCACCTTCAAATTGATTGCGACTACACGAGTACGCATTACGAATAGACTGAAGTTGACTCGCGCGTAAAATCTGTAGGCGTGTAAGAAAAGGAAGGGAACTTTTTTTTACTCTAAGCCGAGAACAGTCTTTCTGAATAGCTGAGTTACTTGCGGTTTCTTAGAGTACAACCGTTAATGAGATGGCATCAGCGGGACTCGAAGAATGTTGCAGACATGTGTATCCTCAGCACGGGACTACTGTCAAAAGCCCAAAAGCAGGAAAACCTGTCCTTTATATTTTGTAACTAACTCTCATTTATGTCACATATCAAACATCAGTAGTTCTTTGTGGAAAATTTAAATGTACATGACAATCCGTTTAATTACCAAATTTTCTATGGGGAGTGGATTTTGGTGAGATTTCTAATAAGCCTTTTTTCACGCATGATTTCCAGTCTAAGAGTCTCCGACGAAAAGGTGGAACAAAGCTTAACCAACAGTGCATGGATGCATCATAGTACCCGAAAGGCAGGTTTGTTATGAAACTTCGAGGCTTCCTTTTTAGCTGACGCTGTTCCAAATGCTTGTGATCCTTCGTAGGATACGGTATAGACCAGTGGCAACGTCATGCTGCTGGACACAGCAGCTCTAATTATTTGAAATATCTTCGAGTACTGAATATACCTTCAAGATTTTGAATCTAGGGCTCATTCATTCTACACCCTATGATCACTCTATGTTTTGGCTAACGTTCATAAATACTGATCAGCTAAACCAGTTGTCCGCAAATGATTGAGTCTATTTATTTAACACGTCACAAGAACAAGCAGAAGACCTTGCGATGCTGCTGATGTCCATCAACATACATCAGAGTGCACCCAGGTACTTTAAAACAGTTAAAATTGAAAGTAGCATTTTTAAGCTCTTGATTGTCCTGGAATTTCCTTTTCGTCCCTGGAAGATCTTTTAATCTTGGGGTTTTTACGCGGCCAGGTGGTGTGAATCGTATAGTATTGGTGGTAATTGAGGGTGGTCCTGACAAAACCTGATAACGTTTCCCTTAGTGCGACATCGGCAAGCTAAATCCAACTTCCTGCGTAAGGAACACGTGAGAGTGCATGCGCCACGTGCTTTTTTCGTTTGGCTGGCCTCAACTTCGACGTTGGCGAAAAGCCTTACGTTTATGGCCATAGTGAAACTAGAGCATCCCTACCTACTCCAAAGAACTCTTGCAATATCTGCCTACTTTAACAAAATAGCAGTTACATGAGTTGAACAAGAATCTGAATACCTGAATTTAGTTGTGTTTTACTTGCCGTTTGTGGGTCCATGTTCATTTGGATCTATTAGCAACACATTAGAAATGAGGTCCAGCATCGCCACCTGAGCATTTTCTCTTTATACTTGGTAGCGAGAGGCACCGTATCGCTACCAACTTGGCTGAACTGCTTCTTCTTTTCTTCCTTGGTATAGTACTGCGTGATCAGGTACTGCACCATCCTTTTCGAGGATTGGCCGAGGGTTTTACCTACACCTCACTACATACACATGTTGTCGATTGTTGGGAACTCCGATGTGGAGATGAAAGTGGGTCAAGGTGGAGTAGGGGCTGTCTGCAGTATGTGGGGAGGAACAAGACTTGGCCAATCTAAGTCTTGCTATACAAACAGCTGAACACCAACACCCCAGTGTTGTCATTGAATAGGAGGTGGTAGGTTTGGTTGCACAACTTTTGGACTGTAGGGTATTTGTTATTTTCACATTCTTCATGCACATCACACAGGGACAGGACAAAGAAAAAGAAGCCGACACAGCGCTGTGTCGGTTCTGTGTATATGTCCTTTTTTTGTCTTGTTTGTGTGTTCTGTGCGTGAAGAATTCCTCAAAAGGGCATGCACGGGTACAAGTGCAGTTCCAAAAAGATATGTAAGCAGTACAAACCCACAGAATACAGTTTACTTAACGTAGTGTCGATTGGAGGAATGGTGAAAATGAGCTGGCTAGAATAAAAAAGGTGAGAACAACAAACAATTTAACGCTAGGACGCCCTAAAATATACCCATATATGAGCCCCCCACCTGTTACAAAGGGACAGGCGCCAAACTATCATAATCGCATAATTTCTATCTGGCCTGTGGCCACCCTCGTGGCGATGATGATTTGTTTCCTTTCTTTTTCCCTTGTGTCGAACAATGTGCAAACGTACTCAGATGATGTGTACATCCATTCATAATCCTTAAATTTTTTTCCTTGAATCCATTCCTGCCAATTTAATGGTTTCTGAAAGTGGATTTGCAAAAAATCAGACACATAAGGTGGCTTCACACGTGTGATGAAGGCAGACAATTAGAGATAGACCACAAGATCTAAGTTTAAACTCAGCAAAATTACACACAAGTGCAACATAATTTCCCTGAGCTTGAGATATTTGTCTAGTCAAATAAAACATTAGGTGCAATCTTTGAAACTGGTCTAGTTGAATGAACCTAAGTACAATAAATGCAGGAAATTTCATTTGTTCTCTGCAATAAAGTTTAATGTGTTCGAACTGCGTTCGTACTGTTTAACGTGTGTAAAACGCCCTTTAAAAGCTCTTGATTTTTTAAATAAAAGTTTGTACAGTAGGACGCCCAGCTTGTTATGCTGTATTTCAGAAAATACAAAATTTTGCTGGAACTTTATTTAAATTGGGCCCTACGTCCAAGACCTACAATTACCCTTTTACTCGTGAAAATTTTTTATTTGTTGGATTATTTCTCTCCGCTTCCAGCTGGTTCCCACATCTTGCCTGCACCTTTGGCTCTATCAGGTGGGGTTGCTTCTGCCACTTCTCAAATTCTATGGATGGCGATGGTCACTTTAGTACCACGGCTGTTTACATGTGTGTATTACACGTTATTCTCTCAGTACCCGAAGAGTGTCCTTGGGGTATTACAAGATAACAGGAGAGATGGGTTGTGGAAGCCAAAATCAATCTATTTTTAGGCTGTGAAAAGCCTTTTGAGGCTAAAGGATGTACACTCACTTGGTTCACCATTTCGGATCAGATATTTGAACTTTTGACTTGTGCTTTGTGCTTTTTTGAAGTAAGCAACCATGTGATTTCAGCACACCCTAATGACATATTAAGGGTTTTTTCAATTTTAATACGTACTTTTCCAATTATTAACTTTATATATGCGAAGATATGAATGGTTAAAAGTGACATGACAAGACATGATATGATATGCAAAGGCATGAGAGCACTGCCAAGGGTGACTACACTAAACATTCACACATGAAAATTTTTACACGTATACCGTAAAAAAATCTCGATAAAAGAGAAAAAACAAGAAAACTTGTACCATAAGGACATTTCAGTCACTGCATCTGGAAAAGAAACGGAAGTAACAAGTGGCAGATCCTGAGATATTTAAAGCCTAGAAAACAGCCTGAGAAAGATAATCAATAGTAACGGAAAAGCAAAAACAAAAACAAATATGGCAACGGTAGAAATTACCGCAAGCTGTAGTTGGCGTTTCATCCTTTAACGTTTACCCTTTCGTATAAGATGACTGCATTAAAGATGGCCTCCTTTGTCTTGAAGGAGATGACCGCCTGGCAACCATACTCCACCGCTTCACGCATTCTTTTTCAGTTTAGGCTCCCCCTTTTGAACATGTGGACAAGTTGTGCTTGTTAACAAGGGTACGTAAGGCAGGTTATAGGCTCACAGGGCATGCAACCGCGTCGACCTGCGCCGTTATGAGGGAGTGAAGGCCCAGAACGAGAACACAGGTACAAAGAACGGGACAATCCGCTTCAGCAGTTAGGTATCTGTGGCTCGATCAGGTTATATGCATCTTGTGCCAAAGAGAGCCTCTAATTCGTCTCAAAATTAGTGGGCTGTGTGGGACGGGAGGAAGACGTGCTGAGGCTTCTCCGTTTTCCTGCAGAGGATGCAGTTCGCACCGTAGGGCATCAATAAGCCCCAAGACTCCTGCCGCACCATTCCTGGCAGCACTCAGCCATGAAAAGAAAAGAAGAAATCTCTTGAACTGGTGGGCACTAGCAGGGCTTGCAGTCATCACCTCAATACATTCGTCCCTGGCGTGCTCTCGGAAAGTTGCCGATACAGGGGTGGCGGAAGGGCTTTTGCCAAAAGGTCCCAGTAAATCTTTCGCGGCCTAACGGTGAGGAGGTAATCTCTCAAAAACTACTCCACCAATGTCACGAGGGCAGTGGAAACCTCTTTGTAAAAACCAGTGTGACTCAAATTGTGGTTAAGGCCCTCTGATGTGGTGAGCCAGCTGCTTAGGTGTGCGGAGCCAAGGCACTGTAAAGCCGCACGGAGAAAAAAGCCTGGCTGGTCGTGGACGTACTAGAAGCGTTGTACGAGCAGCTTCAGCTCTACATCGCCAGGCCCACTCCTCCCTTCTCTTGACTCCAAAACAGGTTGGCGTGATGAATGGGTTCGCATGTTGAACGCCAGTGTAGGCAGCCAGATGAAGCCTATTGGTTTCTCTTTTGTAGCTGGGTGATGACGTCATCTTTCAAAAAAGGACTAATATACCTATGTTTTGTAATCTTGGTTTAATACTAGCACTGCTTTGAGCAGGCCAAACATCCCTATTAGGCACAAAATACTTTTTTTCTGTTACATGTGGTAACTGTTCTAGGCAATATTCCCCTCTCTGCTTTTCGTCCACCAGGATTCGAATCTTCTTTTGGGCACCTTCTAATCTTCTTCACCAGCCCATAACTGGTATAGTTTGTTTGAGCTGGTTTTAATCGTAGTGATACATGCTCCGTACAACATTGCAGGGTTCAGGATGGTATTGCAGGCATCAGCCTTGAGGGAATGACTATGTGCCTCGTCATCTATGGCTGAAATTTTCTCTAGGCGGCCACAAGTTTCTTCCGCCATTGTGAAATGCACGCCTTCTCAAGATTCATACGGAGGTAGTTTCCAACAATCTCCTTCCAATTGATCCCTAAGAGGTGTCGAGGATTGTAAACTCACTCACAAAGCCAAGCTCCTTCTTTCTTGGAGATGTTTATTCCTGCCGCCGAGAAGCTGCAGAAGTGACCAGACAGCACTATCATCTCACCCGCCTGTGCCGCAGATGTGCATAAGGCCACATATTCCGCATAGGCCATGACTCGCAATTGTTCCTCTCTGAGGACGAGGCGTCTGATTGTGTCTGACGCAGCAGTCATCCGGCACAGTGGCTCAAGGTACTGGGCGAAGAGCACTGGTGACTTGGGGCACCCCTGGGGCACTGGTCTGTGCAATGGAATGGGGACGCCATGCTGACTGTTTAAGACAGGGCTGGTGGTAATGTTGTTGTAACAAGTCTTCATCCATTCGAGCATTACGTCATCAATCTCTAAGTGATGCAGAAGTGTAAGTACCTAGGGGCCGTTCGCTAATTTGAAGGCCTTCCTTAATCACAGTTGGAGCCCTGCCAGCAGAGTAACTTCCAGCGCTGCCGCATCGAACACGTTCCTTCCCTGGTGTAAGTTGGAGATGATAGAGTGGTCTTTGGAGCCACACGTCTGACGGTTCCCTATTACTCCTTCCAGTGCCGTGGCAAGTCGCTTGGCAAGGAAATTTTGTAGTAAGCATATATTTGCGTGATGGGTCATCCAAAGTACAGTCATTCACATCTGGGGTGGATTCTGTTAACATTTTTAGTATAAGAACCAGACCACTGCGCATGAATGGTGGAAGGAGTTTCACATTTCATACGCCTCCAAAGACAGTCGCGAGAATGGAGCTACGTTCTCTGCGGAAAGTTGAGTAGAACTCTGCGGCGATTTTATCTGGGTGTGGGGTTTTGTTTGTTTGCACGTTTTAATTTTTGGCTCTCAGAGGGTGTTATGGGCACATTGGCATATTTATTGTTTCCCTAATATCCTTTACACCTTCGGGATGTGTTACGGTATTTCTTTTTGGAGAGATTCGAGCTCGTTGTCAGTGCTAAATAGTTTGGAGAAGTGTTTGTAGAAGGCAAACGCTACTTCCCTACTCCTGGATGCAAGAACGCCATTGTGTTCAACCTGAATATTGCCTTTTTATGAAACGCGTTCCCTCTCGAAGGTATGACAGAGTGTGGACGGGTACGCCTTGGGCTCAAGCTGCATTTCCCGACTGCAGACCAGTTTCTCCCCAGTAGCCTCACTGCAGCTCGTCCCTTACTCTTGTTTTACGAATTGAATGTCCTTGTGGAATTCTCCTGGCTCTTCCTCTTCAACCTCGACGAGCCCGCCAAGAGTTTTTATAAGGCTGCAATCTTTGGCTCTATCTTCAGCACCCTCCAATCTGCCAATGTACATTGCTTCGTGTTTCACCTATTTCTTTAGCTGTTCCCAGGCAGTGGTGTCTCCACCGCGTACTTTGAGATTTTCTATTTCTGTGGTGATTTTTGGCAAAGTAACTTTTACCATGGTGGCATTCGTTATCCAATGCGCACATGGCTTTGTAGCAGCCAAGGTGTGGCCGAGTTGGACGTCCGAAGTAACGAGCCCGTGGTCGGAAAACGGGACCAGTGTGACCTCATGACAACAAATCAACAATTTCTCGTGACCAGTGTGACAACAAATCCACAGTAATATAAACGGGGACCGAGCGGACCTGCAACTGGCCGCGCCAACACGTATACTGCACTGTATTGGATAACTGCTTTAAAGCAGCATCCACCAAGATGCACCTCTCGAGTGCGGATTTCAAAATTCGCGTCAATAGGTCCGCCCTGCCTGTCCGCCGCAGCCCAGTCCCCTGCATTTAGGATGCATTTGAAATCACCCTAAGAAACATATTTCGAGGGGATGACAGGAGAGAGCGCAGTACATAAAACAACTCAGCCTGCCCGGAGAAATCGTCGTGAACGTACACGAAAAGGAAACAGGTGAGCTCCCTCCCCAACAACGCATTGACCATGCAAAGGCTGCTATCTCTCGCCAGTTTGCAGTTCACACTTTTGACAAGATCTTGCTTCTTTATAAGAATGGCAGAATCCCCTCAGTTGGACGCCTGCCACGGTACCCAAACACCAATATTTCTTTCCAAAACTCTGGAAGAAGTTCTTTGCATTGGCCGGATTTGCAATTTTTCTTTCCTGTAGAAAGGCGACGTCGATATTATGGCCTTCAAAAAAAGTGAGTGTCCAACATCTGCGCTTTGTGGTTATGTGAGTCACGATATTATTCGTGGAAAGCTTAAGTGGTCTGGAGAGTGGTCATTATGGTTTAATGGGGGTGGTGAAGAGGGCTCACCTGATCGTTTCACTACTTGCTGGCCCAAGCTACTTTTAAGTGCAATGCACTTCTTAAGCGACCCTGAACCTGCGTCCACCGGCGATGTCCGCGCACGTGGAGATGGGCGCGCGCAGCCTGGCCGCTCACATAGCACATACCCACGTGGGGGATTGGCCAGGAATCTCCTCGTCTTCCTTGGCAACGGGGGGAGATAAGCGCGCGCTGCCTGGCCGCTGACATGGCACATACCCACGTGGGGGATTGGCCAAGAATTGGGCGTGAGAAGGGCTAATGCACCTGCTTAAAGAAGTACTGACACGAAATTTCAAAGCTGAAATCCGCTCTAGCAATCAAGTACAACGACAACACAAATAGGTGTTTGTGAATAAATGCATCTTTCTTTCTTTGTAGTTGTGTGTGTGTGTGATCTCTCTTTCGCGAACATTACCGAACCGCGCAAATTCAACTCGTGCATTCGCACTTTCACATTCTTCCCCTCGGGGAAATGCGGGGAATTTTTTCCTTAAGATTTTTCGCCGCCGTTCGCTCCGCTGCTGTAGCAGCGTAAGACTGCGTGCAGTTTTCCTGGCCGTACGCATAGGCCCGATCCGCACGATACCAAGGTGGATTATAGCTCCTCTGGCAGTGTCCAATGTGGTAGCACCGGAGGCACAGTGGTGCCTGACCAGGAACTTCAAGTAGGATGGGGTCGTCATTTATAGCGGCCTGGTTGCGGACTGCTTCAAGGGATGTTGGAGTCGTCAGGATCACAAGAGAGACCCTCGAGGTTCCGGTGATGTGCGCGAGTTGAGCTTTTTGCCATCCTTCGCGAATCACCCTCTGAACCCGGCCGAAACGTTGGGACGGGCGAAACAGGAGCTCGTGAGGGACTTCCGGCAGCACCTAGTAAACCTTCACCGCTATTTCCCGGTGGTTAGAGTTAGTCACTAGGCACCGCCTCCCTTTCACCGTGATCTCGGAGTGTGCAGCCACCTGTTGCATTTTTTCTTCCGAATTCAATGACGCCATCCAAAGGTGGTTGAATTGGGACGGTCCGAGGCACTTGATCTTATAGAATCTGCAATGTGGGCGATCGCTGAGGCAAAATATTGCACTCTGTATGGACGTGTGGTATTTACAGCCCTTGATCAGCGTGATCAATTTAGAGCCGTTTTCTTTAGGAAGCATACGTGTCAAGGTGTAGCTTTGGTTTTAAACAACAAAATTTTATTTTTTTTGCCCAGTCTCTGCATGGAACCATGTTGTCGTTAAGCACATGATGTAATCAGACAAAAAACAGATAAAACAAGCTCATGCGCATACCCGCTCGCATCATGCGTAGTAGTTTTCTCGTGTTCATAAAGACGGTGCACGTGCATTTCAAATTCCATAAATCATAATGTGAGCCATGATGGCAACGCGCGCTTTTACATTTCTGGCTTGCTATCTCATTTTCTGGCAGCGTGAAAGGCAACTGTAAAACGTTGCGTTAAAGATCATTTTCAGGTGTGTGCTGAGGTTGGTGTTGTCATGGTTCATGAAGTGAAATGTGTCAATGAAAGCATGGTTTGGTTTTTATTTCCTGTTGCTTAGTTTGAGGAGAGGAGCGTTTCGCACGGCTGGTTTCACTTTTTTTATCAATCAAATTACTCTCCAGCTGCTTCACTAGCTCCCACAGAAACTGTATTATATTTCAGACGACTGCCTTCTAGTTTAACAATATAAAAATGCATCAACTGCTATAGCTGATACTTCATTGGTCACAAAATCACGTGTTATACTTCGTTACGCACTGAAAGTCACTGTTGTGCTGTGTAGTAATCTCGAATGAACATTACCCTTGCTTTCTATATCATCTTCATCATCAGCCGCCAATCTTTGCCCACTGCAGGGAAAAGGACTGTCGAATTGATCTTAACTTATCCTGGTCCTGTGCTAAAAGCGACCAATTTGTCCCTGCAAACTTCTTGATCTCATGTGATGATGTAACTTGCTGCTGCCTCCTCGCACACTTGCTTTCTGTAGGGATCTTCTCGGTTACCCTCAATGGCCAACGGTTATCTCGCTTTCGCATTACACGCGCTGTTTCCACCCATTTCTTCTTAATTTCTACTAATACGTCCTTAACACGCGTTTGTTCCCTGCCCACTCTGCTCTCTTCCTGTCCCGTAGTGTTAAACGTATCATCTTCCGTTTCATTGCCCGCTGAGTCGTCCCTAATTTAAGTAGATCCTTTTAGTGAGCCTTGAAGTTTCTGCCTTGTATGTGAGTATTGGTAAGATGTAGCTGTCATAGACTTTCTTTTTGAGGGGCACTGGTAGGCTGCCATTATGTATTACACCAGTGTTAAAAGCTGTATTATCAACTCAAATTTTTCTTTACACATGCCGAGGTTGAAGAACTGGCTGGAAAGGGAGGTGCCACTGCAAAAATCTGCAGATGGCGCCTGCTCAAGCTACTGCTGACGGTCAACTTGGCAGAAGAGTTCTGCAGGTTTGGAAAAAAACGGAAGCCTGCTTTTTTTCACCTGCGAGTGGAATCTTGCATTGTGTTTAACAAGATACCTTCGTGTAACAGACATAAAAATCTTTCACCGGATACTGTATTTTAAATAAATTATAAACAAATGCATAGGGCCCAAACTTCCATTGTCACTCACACCATGTGCAATTATCAGCTTTGTTGACAACCTGCCGCTTCTTTTTATTCCTAGGAGAGGTATTAAATTTCTTTCACCCCTTGGACGACACAATATTTACTTACTTTCTGACCATATCTGTCTGAACCACATTGGCAGTTTCTGGCACCGCAAAGAAGAACGCTAACCGTACAGGAATCCCTGTCATCATTGACGGATGTAGACACACACTATTGTACCACCATTCAGTCATTTCTGTGCTTCCAAGACTTTTTTTTTAGTTATTGTTCTTTGCTCGTATCAATAGGTGGGAACAATGTGGTCACGTAAATCTGTCTTGTAATTATTATTCAATCATCTCTGTGTTCCCTGTATTTTTTTTCGTTCCCAAACCGTATCACGTTGTGTAAATATTCAAAAACTGAAACTTTGTTGTGTATTCCTAACCACCATTTAATAATTTTTATTTCTACAGTCTCTTTGTGTGTTATTATTGTCCCGCTATTCCACTAGGTAGAAATTATTTCGGCACGTAAATTTCTACGGCTAGTAACGACTGTACAAGCATTGCTGTATATGCACCTTTTTTTCTAGTGTTCATAACCATTTTCCTAGAGATGGTTTACAATTTTGTAAATTTGCCTTGTTCTTGTAACCACCATTCAGCCATTTCTTTGTTTCCACACTTTTCTTGTATTGTTTTGCACACATCTTACTCACTGTGACATATTTCAAATTGCGTGACTATCTTGTTCTTGGACCCTCGGTCTGACTCAGAGCTGGACACACCCTTCAGCCACCTCCTCGCTCTCACTTACTGTCAGACGGGGAGCGTCTTTATGCAAAAGCTGAATTTGCTGGCTTTTTAGAAGCACCGATGGCTGGGTGACGCATGCGCCATGGCTCCCCGATGCCATACTGAAGGCTACTATAACCTTCGTAGTCGTTATTGTGTGATACCGTGGCAAAACTATTGTTTCTTGGATCTGTGGGTCGAATTTGCCTTTTTACAGGGATCGGCCGAATGCTCAGCCGAACCCACGTCATTGAGCTCAGCAGCACATTACCTTACCCACTCACCCCCTGCGGCGGTGGTTTATATTTAGTGAGCGAATGGAAGTCATAAAGGATGACATATCGCCTTACAGGGTTGTAGGCCTTTTCTAGGGGAATGTATGTGAACATTCAGTGTTGCTGACAAGACTAATTTAGGGTAAGCCGTTCACACAGAGCATCTTTCTGTGAAGAAAACATTTCACATCCACAATAAAAAAGACGAAAAAGTTTCCTTTATAGCCTCACGACTACGTTTAGAGTTAGCGTAAAATTTTCTCTTCCAGGTGCAGCTTGTTAACAATGACTGTTAACCTATTGTGACGTGGCGGCATAAAAGATGACAGGAACCATGATTAATAGTGAATGGTGTATGTAAAAGAACATGGGCTTCATTATCGTGATCTTATCTACGCTTACTGCACGGCAGCAAAGGCCTCTTCCATGGATCTCCACTTCTCCCGATGCCGCGATATCTGCGACCAATTTGTTCCCGCAAACTTCTTGGTCTCACCTGCCCATATAACTTGCTGCCGCCGCCTACCACTCTTTCTCTCTTTACGGATCTACTGTGATACGGTTAATGACCAACGGTTGTATTGCCTTCACAGTAGTTGCCCTACCCACGTCCATTTGTTCTTATTCATTTCTTCTAATATGTCCTTAACACGTGTTTGTTCAGTGACCCACGCCGCCCTCTTCTTGTCGCTAATGATACCCATACATCTTCTGTTCCATTGCTCACTCGGTCGCTCTAATTTAAGTTAAACCCCTTTAGTTAGCGGTCCAAGTTTCTGCCCCGTAGAAGAGTACCGGTAAGACACAGCCGTCAAACACTTTCTTCTTCATGGACAATGATAGGCTGCCATTCATTATCTGAGAATTCCTGCCGAATGCACTCCACCCCATTCGCTTCCTTCTAGGCATCCCTGCCTCATGGTTAGGATCCAGGGTCAGTACTTAACTTGTGTAGATATATTCGCTTACCACTTCTCGTTTCTCGCCACCAGTCTTAAATAGCTGTGCTCTCCCGAGGTTATTAAGCGTTTATTCAGTTTTCTGCATAATATTTGTGTGCCAACAATTTTCCCCAGCTTGTTCAGTGTGGCAACCATGCTTTGCAATTGGTCCCCCGGGATACTTATGAAGGCAACGTCATCAGCAAATCTGTGGTTATTCAGGTATTCTCCATAATTCCTTACACCACCTGATCACAATGCAATGTTCCTAACACCTCTTGGAAACATGGTCTGAATAACATTGGAGAGATCGCGTCTCTTTGTCTTACGCCCTGTTGAAGACCAGGAGGCAGACGCGATTAAAGGAGACCAATTTATTGGCGACCTGCCAAAGGGTGATTCTGTCCAATTCTGAGGATTATAATGATGTAACGAGCTTCGCTGCCCGTGCGGTGGCTACTCGCTTCTTGTTTCTATTTCGTCGTCTTCCCAACCAGACCCCATTTTCTAACAGGCTCCGGCCGGCCAAATATGAGGAATCTGGTTGGCTTCACATGTCTAATTCTTCAAACCTTAATGCGCTGTGCACTTGCGTCTGTAGCATTGAGACGACGAAGTAGCTGAATTGGCTGTGTCCAAGTCATTCCCGTAAATCTAGGCACTATGCATAAGTTGACATGTCCATCATGACTTCCGGAACTTTCATGATTGCCTGAATCAACCTTTTCCAGCCTCCCCAACAGAGGGCTAGCTCAGCTACGAAAATTAAGTGGCTGGAGTTATTCAAGAAATAACCTGGCATTTCTTGCGCCAATAGGATACAATTCACTTCGGCTGTTCCTGTTGCTTTCTTCTCAAGGTAATTATTGCGTAACGATTTCGGATTGTTGCTGAAGTCTGTGAACCTCTTGTGCCATGCGGTCAATCGTGCGAGGTGGTTCAAGTTTTCTGGTTGAGATGTACTTTCTGCCCCAGAGTTGTCAATTCCCTCACGGTCGAAGGCTTTTAAAAGCATTGGACCTTCGGAAGGTTCTCCCTTCTCTGTACTTTTACGTGGTCAACACCCGAAGAGGGATTCTTCTGCGTAAATTCGCGGCGTTCAACGGCCGCGTGAAAGCTTTTCACATTTCCTGAGCAGATGGTCGGTGAGATGGATGTCGCATCTACTTGCACCGTCCACCCAAAGACAGTTTTCACAGCAGTGAGGTTTTCGTTAAGGCGATGAATGTACCCTGTCACGAATGTCCAATAGCAGTCCGTTCTGATAAGTAGGCTGATGCCTGGTTCTGGGTGAACATAGAAGCCGCCGACGTCGGCGAAGGCCATCGCGTTGGCTTCAAGTTTGTGCAGATTCATTGGATCTGTCAACCGAGGTAGGTCGTTGCATATCTCGGGAACTTCAACAGCCTCGATTTGAAAGCTATGATGGTCGTACTGGCTGTAGAGGGTCAGTTGAACTCTTTTGTACTTCTTGCTATGAAACGAAAAATTCCCCAATCCACAAATCGTCATCTGCTCCTCGGCCAGTACCTTTGTTCGTAACTTCCTTGGCAGCGTTTCTGTTATGAGGGTACGCAGACTACCTTTATCAAACAGTCTTACCGGATGTTATCTAGCTGTTACCTTGGCCCACACTTGTGCCGTCTAGAGAAGAACAGTTCTCTGGGGAGCACGGACTCAATCGCCGTACTAGACACAGCCATAATTTTTTCCTGTGATGGGCGCTTCCAGTTTGGGTCGCACAAGGGAGTTATGTTGCGCCTCTTGCAATTTCTACATAATAGTCGTCCTGAATTCTTGCACTCCTTGGCGCGGTGATAGGCCCTCACGCAGCGAAAGCAGCAACCCAGTTTTTTCAACGTGGCTTTTTTTTATTCTAATACAAGTTGAGCCGTACAGTCGTTCGTGCTGTGTTCATTGGAGTCACAGAAAATGCATCTATCTCTGGACAACCTTACTGTCAGCGTGGAAGCAGAACCTTGAACGCTGTCGTTGACTTGACGCTTGAGTGAAGGCGTTTTAATTGGCGTTTCCGTTGCTGTTGCAGTCATCATAGAAGTTTTTTTCCCGACTCCGTACTTCTAGCTGCAACAGGTCAAGCAACATTGAGAGTTCATAGGGCCTTTGACCTCCCGGTTCTCATGCTCGTACTTCCTTTAACGTTTGTTCGTTGACCTTGAGCACGAGGTCATAGGGTAAGCTCTGTAACAGCGCAGTTTTAAGCATGGCTCCGTATGACTCAGTGCGTACACCCAAGGTCTTCAGTGATCTCACATTAGTGTGTACACGTTCACTCAGTGTCTGAAGGCCGCTCAAGGTATTGCAGGAGGCCACTTTAGATAGGTTTAGCAAGTTGCTAATATGCGCATTGATTAACAAGGTTTGGCACCAAAACGCTGCTGCAGCAGTTCGATTGCTATGGGGTAGTTCTCGTTGGTTGTCGATAAGCCACTTATCATGCCTTCAGCTTTTCCCTTGAGGTAGCTGCGCAGGTACTTAAATTTGTCCACATTGTCTAGCGATAGATTTTTATATATTGTAGATTCGAATTGGTCCCAAAATTCTGGCCAGCGAATAAATTCTCCGTCGAAAGGCTGTATTTCGAGCTTCGGTAGTCTAATCTGAGCTCTTTCGCGGGATGGAGCAAACTCCTGACTTGTACTAATCGCTGAAGGGCACGTTGCCGCAAGTTGTCTCTCCGAACGATAGATCATGCGATCGATTGAGTCCTGGTAATGTTTTGCTGTGGCAAATCCCTCATCTAGTTCCTGATCTGGTATATGCTGCTCTATCTCTTTGTCCAAGTCGGCTGATACAGTCTTCTTCTGTTTGAGCATATTGAGGTGTTCATTCAGCTCACCGATAGGTAGTGGGTTACCATCCAGCAGGGATTTCATGTCGTTAATGATCTTTGTCGTTGATGCGCGGAGCGTCCCACGTTTTCTTTTCAGAACGTCCATGGCGAGGCCCGGTACGTCGATGTTGCTCTGTCGAAGCTGATTCGATGCGCCGCTCGAGGCCGGGGTGTCCTTTTCAATAGTCTTGCCTCATCGGTAGGGGTCTTCAACTGTGTAAACCTTGCATCCTGGTCACGGCACCAAAATGTTGAAGAACCAGTTGGCAGACGCGAATAAAGGAGCACCAATTTATTGGCGACCTTCCAACGGGTGATTTTGATGTCACGAGCTTCACTGCCCGTGCGGTGGCTACTCGCTTCTTGTTTCTATTTCGTCGTCTTCCCAACGAGACCCCATTTTCTAACACGCCCTTTCTTATAGGCATTTTACTGCTCTCCTTATGAAGCGAAATGGTAGCAGCAGACCCATTGTAGACATCGTATAGTATTATAATGTAGTGCTCATATACACCCTGATTTCGCAATGCCTGAACGACTGCCGAGGTTTCGACAGTCACGTGCTTTCTCATAATTTATGAGGGCTATATATAGGGATTGAGTATAGTCCGCGCACTTCTCTACCACCTGATTGATCGTGTGAATATAGTCAATTATTGAATAGCCTTGATGGAACCATGCTTGTTTTTTAGGTTGACTGCAATCTTAGGTTGCAGAAGTTTTGTTTGGGATTATTTTGGTAAGTACCTTGTAGAGGACTGACAGTAACCTGATCGGCCTGTAATTTTTCAAGTTCTTCATTTCACCATTCGTATGGATTAGTCCGGTGCACTAGCGGTCATTAAGCATTGGGTATACAGGTCTGCCAGTTTCTCTAGTACAATTTTCCCGCCATCCTACAAGAGTTTTGCTGTTATCTGCTCCCCACCAGGTGCTGTGCCTTCTGGCATTTTTTAAGAACCTTCTTTACTTCTTCTGCCATTAGTTGTAGTGGCAATAACGGCAGTTACTGCCGTTACTGTTGCAGCGGCAGCGTGAAGGTAGAGCATCTACCTCGCGTGCAGAAGACCCGTGGTTGGATTCCCGGTTTCCCAGAATTCCCACCGGATTAAAAAAGTCCGCGTCTTGATGGAGTTGCAGAATGAGGCTTGGGCGTCGGCCTCATTCCGGTGACCATTGCTGGTAACGCACTCCCTCACCAGATCAGGACTGGCCACCCTGGTGTAGCAATGGCCACAACCTCATATGAACACGCTAATGTCAAAGATGGGGACACTTTATTTACAAGCAGCCGTGAAGTACCCCGCGCAGGCTGCCCCACACACTTTCCTCGTCATCGATACTGGGTAACGACTTTACGGGGCCTTGTCCACGCATGCCCTATGGCATAAACCCTTGGTCAAAGACAACTATCCTGGCCAAGGCCACACTGAATGGATGAGTGTAGTATGGATGAGGTGAATATAAAAATCCTGGGCCATCTCCAATAACACAAAACCTGCGGAGGGGCGAAGCATGCATTGTATAGGTGTATTATCGGCGTCGTGGCGTTTTTGCCAACAGAGATGAAACCGTTCGGGGTAACGTTATACAGCTTTGCTGTAAAAGTCTCTCGTTTTTGAAGTAGGAAGCTCTGTGGCGCGACGCGTAAGCGAGTGGCCTGGTGTTTGGCTTGTTCACGTTACGAAGCATTCCATTGCGGGACAAAAATAATTGTTCCAGTGTGTTTTAGTATGCATTACATTCTAGCGCGAGGCGTAAACGAGGTTCCCGGTGTTTTAGTAGCGTGACTACATGAGACAACGATTACGACGACGACAGGAGACCCCAATAGCCCCAGCCCCAAAGACGTTTTGCCTTTAAAAATGTGGTAGTTTCTCCTCCATGCATGAAAAAGATAAGCTGGATAAACCACAGCCCTGAACAGGGATGCCTGACAGTGCGACTGCGAAGCATCGAAGGCCTTGGAGGGGGGTGGGTTTTACGCGGCATCATCATCTGTTCTGTGGACCCTGCGGGCAACGTAAGGGCTGGTCTGGACAGATCTTTCGGCTGAGGACGTGGGGCTCTGAACATGGCTCATGACACGGATTGGCAATGGTACAATGGTGTGTGGAGAATTGACCCGCACCAAGCATATTTAAAAGAATGCTTTATAAGCATTGACGTGGCGATGCTGGAGGTCCGGTATGGGGATACACACCGCCCATCACCAAAATATTACGTTGCAGCAAAACAGAGGGCAGGAACTGCGGTTGGTGATCAAGCGATGCATTTACAAAGTACACGGGTATTTTTACAAGCCGCCACAACGAAGCCCGCGCAAGCTTAGCGGCATTCCCACCATCGTCTTGGACGATTGCCCGCCATAGCTCTATGGAGCATTGCGCACGTATTATGGTACTAGTTAGAGACGTTTTTCTCAACCCGTTCGAAACCCTGCCTTAGGTTGCCCATGATATCACTGACTGAAGGGAGCGTATGCGCCTTCTCTACAATAAATTTACTAAAAAGCTGGTCACGGCCATTTGCTGATAATTTGCCGCAAAACAAGGATCATTTGCGAACTGTAGAGGTGGCGGCAAAATAGCAAGTTTTACGCCTTGAAAAAAGGCCCAGCGGCTGGTTGTATGGTACTTATAAAACAGTTGAGAGATTTTCTTGCGTTTCAGAGCATTCAATTACACTTGTGAATGTTGAAGTTTCTGAAATATGGTCTGTATAATTCGGACTGTAAGCGGCCCTGAGCGCTGCAACGGCCAGGAAAACAATTATCTACTTCAAAATGGCCCCCTATCGTCGCTTATTTCTCAAGCAGGCGAACGGTTGGTTTTCAGACTTTTTTTCTCAGTATTAGTGCGTTTTCATAGGCGTGAATTCGTGGACACCAGACTGGAACGTTGTACCGATGCATTTTTCTGGTGTTCTGTAGTGCGCCCAGTGGTATACATAGGTTAAGAATTGGGTACCTCAATCTTTCTCAAATCCTCTATTTCTCTATACGAAATATTAGAATTGGGTAGAACCTCTAGTTGTGTCTTTTTTGGCTTCAGGTGCGCTGTTTGATAACTCTACCGGATTTTTAGAACAAATGCACTCAGAAAGGTATCTACATATGTCTCTTAGGATGTAAGGCGCGATAATGATACTTCGACTTCTATGGAAAGTTTTTGTACGCACTGGCTGCATTTCCGACGCATGCTTCACGACCGAAGACAGTAACACTATTGACGAGCGTTAATTAGCGGCTCAGAATTGTGCGGAATTGTACTGCGGCGAACCATGGAATTGGTTTGCCTATTAACGCGATAGCGTTATTAGGCCCATTTTTGTATTTTTTTGTTTGCTCCTAGCCGTCCGCTATCAGTGGTGCTCATAAGGCGTCCACTGAAATACGTCACCGGTGCAACACAGTACCTGCGGCTGAGGATGCCAGCTTCGAGGTATCCGCTAAAACTGTAGTGCGGCGCAGTGCCAACTGAGGCGTGGAAAGGAGGACCATGATACCACGGCTGAGCAAAAAGAAAGGAAAAGTGTTTTCAGCAGTTGCCGCGCCTGCGTAGTGAAGCTTGTTCTGTGCCCATTCGGCAGTTGTATGCTCGTCAGACATGGTCGCCAGCCGTGCCCGCAACTTACGCTGTCACACCAAAGCCTGTTTCGGACGGAAGATAAAAAATTACATTTTCGGTAATTCATGCACCGAATCAACACGCAGGCTACACGGCATACCGATGTGAAATTCTGCCGAATAATTTATGTCGTCTTAGTATCGTCAACATGCGTCGAAATCTACACACAGAGATTCGTGTTTTCTGATTCAATCAGAAAAAGGGCTAGCGCACCCGGGAGTCGAACCCTCGTCCTAGGACACAGCAGCGCAAAGCCTTACCTACAGAGCCACTACGGCGTGTTCTCTACGAAAACTTATGCCGTCACCAAGACTGGGTTGCCTAACTGAAACACAGGGCAAATGAAAAACGCCACTCTCTCAGAAACCAAGAAAGGCATCGATTATGTGCTGAAAAGAACCAAATGAAGCCCGCTATATAGCGATAAATCTCATTATTTTCAAAATATTTTTCACAATTCCCACCATTCTGTCTCAGCTGCAAGTTCGGTTTGGTAAAATGCAAAAGGCACCAGTAGGTCAACTTAAAAATCACTGTGAAATGGTAAAAAATGCTCTGCCAGAGAACAGCCAAGGAATATTGTTCGGCGTGGCTGTGGAGACATGCGGTAGTGCCAAACAGAATCGCCGAGAAACAAAAATCTTGAAGTTGTTGCGCGCAATATAAAATGCCCAACGAAGAGAAGAGCAAAAAAAGAGAAGAAGGAACGATAACACTCATGCAGCCACAGATGATGAGCCGAATGATGCAAAGGCTACAGTTCCACAAATTTACCCGCACAGAAGAAAGGAAAGAAACACCATCATTAGGACAGCATATAAGGCAGTTCTTAATCTCGCAATCTTGACCATGAGACGAACTGAGAAAGGGTGGACCATCACGGTAAGAGGATGCACATGCATGCACGGGTCTAGAAAAAGGGGAAGGCCCTAATTTGATGGAGGGAAAAAATAACAATATTCGGAGCAAGGAATGCACTCGGGAAGCTCAGGACAGGTGCCTGTGAAGGTAAATTAGAGAGGCCTTTCCTGTGCATTCCTGTTAAATAGGATTTGTAATAATGACGCTGAATATGCCTGCAACGTGTGTCTTCCTAACGTATTAAATCAGAGAAAGCACTCTCCTACCTCGGAGAGACTAGCTGCAAACACACAACCGGGAGGGTCCATCGTATAGAAAACAGGCATCCCCTCCCCCTGAAAAAGAAACTACCGCATGCCGTGATACACTTGCCAACGACCCACCAAACCCGCATAAAAGCTCTCCTCTACCAAAAATATGGATCCTGTCTTACACGAAAAGATGCGATATGGTAGGATATAGTTCATTCAGGGAAAGTACCAGAATCGTGTGATATAGGAGGGCTACGGAATGTAGAAGAGCACCAGGCCACAAACTGTCGTAGTTGACTGCTCTTGCAATCTTTGTCACTGACGGTGTCTCCTACATACGGAAACAAAGAAAAAGAAGTTCTAAACATTTTTTCGTCAAAGTATCAAAAAAAAGCGTAAAGGTCACTATATACTCTGAAAGGAAATTATTGTGTTTTCTGCAGGCGGTATACATAAGTGCTTCAATTAAATATTTCAATCCACAATGCAAAAAGTAAACAACGTCACGTGCACACCCGATCAAGCATGTAGAACAGAACAAGACACCGACAAAAATGCACACAAACTCACACACCGTGCTTCTTACGACCACGACTGTCACATTCCCCTCCTCGAACACCGTTTAGAATGAGTCCTCATACGATTACTAGAAAAACGATCTTTCCCCTTGCTACATCGAAGTCTGAACAACGAACGACGCAGAACCACAAAATTTGTGGATGAAAAACCAACACAAGTCCTGCGAACATCAGGCATTCACTTCACACCCTTCTAATGGAGAGGAAACATCCACCGTCCTGCTCGAAACATAGCAATGTCCGGAGAGTATGGTCAGGAGAGAACAACTTGAACATTACATAATCACCTTAGCAGCATGAAAGGCAGCTTTTACCAGCTGGTCACCTCAAGATCAGCGCGAGATGTTTGGGAGGTTAAGATGAAGACGCTCCTTTTTCCGGTGCCCTAGTGTTCAATTTTTACCATTGGGTTGCCTCGCATCTCTTTACCAAGTTTTCCAAAGCCCCAACTTTTTGTTCCTGAATAAAGATCTACACTCTGCATGTCTCTCTCTCTGTCTCCCTCTCTCTGTCTCTCTCTCTCTATCTATCTCTCTCTCTCTTTCTCGCTCTCTTCCCTCCCTCTCTCTCTCTCTTCTTAAAAAAGCACAATTGTTCACCTCGGCCTTGCAATTAGGAATAAGAATTTTCAAACACTGACACAGATGATACCCGCTGAAACTGACCAACACCTCCCCACCGCAACCTTTCAACGTTCGCATTTTAAGCCACTGAAGCTCAGAGAGCTTTTGTCTTTCCTGATCCACGGTGATTTAAAATCCCTTGTGGCTATATATTTGGTTACAACTCAAGAACGGCACCACCTCATGTAGTGTATCACTCCGCCAAAGCGCCGGTCCGGTGACGTCAGTGCGCGCGCGTTTTGAAAGGGGTTTGCTTTGAATGCATGATATCGTCTGCCTTGTCTAACGCAGTTTGTTAGTCGTCCCTGGAGTCGTTTATAAGCATATTAAGTCCACAAAATCACGGGAACGGCTCACGCCATGTTCAAAATATTCTCAGTAACGCCCTACTTGCGCCGCGGGGAGAAACATCCGGCTACGGTGATAAGGCACAGCAGCAACTTTCGGTGCCGTTCTTAAGTTCTCACCGAGTATAGTCTTACTATCGCCGATCGTGATACATGGGTCGGAGATGCAGCGAATGCGGACTAAAATGCTCCGTGGAAGTCAAATCATCGCTATCGCGCCTTACATTATAAGATACAAACCTAAATACTTGCAGCTTTTTTGCTTTTCTTTTTCCTGCTGTGCTGCGCAGTGCTCTGTTATCGGCGTCATCTGTCGACCAAGTAAAGCGCGTGTTCCATTTATTTTCATGCTGCATGTGTTATCGCCTTTGATAGGGAAACTGTTCTGAAGTAACGTCACCAGCCCAGAATAGTCTTGTTTGCTCTACACTGTTCTGGATGTAATTTGATGGTGCGAGAAGCTCTCGCGCCGAAAGAAAAACGCCGCAAAGTGGACGCCGCGGTATTCGAATCGACGATGCTCGCCTGGTCAGGTCACTTTGATGACTGCTGCTTCGCCGCCTGTGTATGCTTTGAAATGTTAGGGGAGCCCAAGTTCACTCCAATAAACTTGTTTTCCTCGAAGACAGCGCCATCGTCTTTGGCTACGTGACATCTGGTGGAAGGACTGGGTACATGCACCCTAAGTCCTCTTTAGGCGCACACGCAAGTCCAACCCGCGTCAGCCTCCGATGGTAAGGTCTTTGCCTAAGTTTGGACACCTTCAGGATAAAGTGTAGAAAGAAGACGTCGTGAAAACCACCATGATTAACGCAGGCACCGTGAGCCAGCGCTTCCAATCCTGCCCTCGTTCTTCGTCAACCCATGGCTCCCCAATAATTCAACGAGTCACCTTCAGAGGACCCCGAAGACTGGTTGCAGCAGGTCGAACGGGTAAGGCTCTTTAACCGATGGGATAACGCGGAGACACTCGGGGAAGTGGTCTTCTAAGTTGAGGACTACGCACGGATCTGGTTCGGAAACCATGAGAGCTCCGTAGAGTCTTGAAATGATTTAAAAACGCAATTTCAAATTTCTTTATTTTTTATTTCAATTTTTTTTATTTTTGTGCTACTTGTGTTATCGCCCTTGATAGGGAGAGTGTGTTGAACTAACGTAGCTAGCCTAGAATAACCTTCTTTGATCTACAGTGTTCTAGATGTAATTCGACGGTTCGAGAAACCATCGTGGCACCCGCTAAACGCCCGCGTAGCAGACGCCGTTTTATTCGACACCGACGACTCGCCGACGCTCGCCTGGCCACGTCATTTTGTTGACTGCTGCTCCGCCGCCTGTGTAATTGGAGTTGTCAGAGAAGCAAAATTTCGCTCCAATAAACTTGTTTTTCTTGAAGACAACTGTGACGTCTTTGGCTTAGTGACAGTATTTAGCCAGGATGGGTGCGTTCGCCGCTTCTTCGCCTGCGCGCTGTCTGTGAGTAGATTACGCTCCCTTCTGTGGCTTTCGGTTTGTTCTTATCTCACATGTTCACTGCTATCGTTCAGAGTACAATTTCTGTTTACGCTGGCTTCCTAGCGGCCTTTTCGAACACCAGCAACATAGTAAGTGGCTCAGCATTCTGAGGAATCATACATTGCATTTGGGGCGGCGGAAAGGAGAGTTACAATGATAGTTGGAAAGTACATGTGAAATGCTTTAAAGGGCATCCGGGCTGCTCTCTCGCAGAATAACGCAGCCGTTTTTCGAGGGCTGCGGCTTCAGAAGACCTCTCCGCAGCAACAGGTAAGGCACTGCATACAATACTCAGCATATGTTTGTGCCTACGCGAGGTTATCATTCTTTAGGAACTTTAACGCGTTAGCTGTTTGTGTGTTGGGGTACTCTTCTTTATTTTCCCGCATTTGCGCTGCTCTTAGTGAAGGTCGTCACGTTTATATTGTGACTGCGGCGTTCGCTTGCCTATCAGTAGCTAAGTTCAAGCATATAATATAATGGTATGGACGGTATAATTTGAAATTGGTAGAGACCCCGGCTGCCACCTAATGCGGCTGCGTAGGTGTTTTTAACCGCGAAGCAGTGTAGCAAATGATAATTGTTTGTGTACGCAATTTAAAAGAAAAAGAAATTGACGATCCCGCGAACGGTAGCGTCCCCACGTCAGCGCGGTCATCGAGGCAACCGCGTGCGGGAATATAATATATACCGATAAATATAATATAACAATAATGTTAAGAGTATTACTTATAATATAACCCTATTATTATAATAACACTAACAGTAATATAAACGAATAAAATGTTTTTTGCTTGTTACAAGATGGCACCCAGTGCAGATGTCTGTGTGCTGTGCTCTGCCGTTTTTTACGCAGACAGGAGTTTTTTCGCTGCACGTCGTGCAAAGTACGTGCGCACTCGAAATGTTTTCAGCTGCCCGACACGGAGCTGCAAGCTTTGAAGACGGGTGAGCGGCCCTTTCTGTGCAACTTTTGCGCGTCCTCGGCGACGGACGCTGCGGATAGTCCTAGCGACGAGTCCGTGCCGGGAGCCAGCGCATTTCCCGTGGCACAGGACGCCGCTCCCCGACCGGGCGACCCTAGCGGAGACGCAGCCGAACTCTGAGAAATGCTTTTCAACGCCCTCGAGGGAGTATCTTTCTTGACCGACGAGGTAGCTAAGTTGAGAGAGGCCAACGACCGCCTGTGTATGGAGAACGCACGTGCTTTCGCCCAGCAGGCAGGCGTAATTGCTTCGCTGTGGGCGGAAGTTCGCAGACTTCGAGGGGACCGGCTACCACGAGTCGGGCCCTTCCCTCCTCGATCGTCCTCCCCTCCGTCTTCCCCCCGCCGGCCACCTGCCGCCTGCCTCCCCTCCTACACCTGAACTTGACGGGGCGCCGCCGACACCTACCCCGCATCTTGGCTGCATGCATCGTTCGCCGCTGCTGTGGTGAAATCAGATGGAACACCTTCAACGCCGGAGCAGCTGACCCCAGCACCGGCAACCTCTGCTGTGTCTTCCGAGGAACTTTGCGACGCCTCGGCCCTTACCAACAAAGGGAGCGGACGTGCGGCGTGTGTGGGTGCGTCTGATTCGTGCCGCATCTCTGTGGTCGCGCGCTCCAAACGCCCTCGGCGCATCTTTGTATCAAAACTGTCCCCTTGCACCACCTCAGAGCAACTGACGGAGCACCTGTCGACAGTGGATGTCGTACCCCTGGCTTGCCAGCGGCTTAAAACTAAGTATACATCGTACTCCTCTTTGTGTGATTGTCGACGAGGTCACCTTCCAGCGTCTCCGTGATCCTTTCTTGTGGCCCAACGGCTGTCTTTACTAACCCTTCCGTGGCAAGCTGCATGCCGACCTGTTCTGTACCACCGATGTTCGAAATGACGACTAAAAGAAGCGAAAGGGTGAATATTTATTATCAGAATGCGCGCGGCCTTCGCACTAAAGCGACTAAATTCTTTTCAAATGCGATTTCTTCAAATTTTCCGATTATTGTTATTACTGAAACCTGGCTTTCTGATGACATTAGCTCACACGATTATTTTCCAAAAAATTACCAAGTTTTTCGTGAGGATAGGGACTTTTCTGGGGTGAAACAAAAGGGAGGGGGGTGTTAGTTGCGGTCGATAGCGCGTTTCTATCAATGCGGCGTCATGAACTGGAAGGCGACAGCGAGTCTGTCTGGCTGGACATTCGTCTGACTTGCGGTGAGAAGCTTTGTGAGAACCTGATGTTCCTATATTGTCGTTTAAAAAGCTCCTTACATCTGTAGAAGAAGTCTGCTCATCACACCCGAATCACTAGCATATCATTCTGGGCGACTTCAATACACCGGGTGTACAATGGGAACATCTTACCCATCAACACTACAATTATTACGTACAGCAAAAATCCAGCATGATTTAAACTTCGTGGATTTCACATCCTTGGTGAAACCTAATAATATCGAAAACAGCTCTCAACATATCTTAGATATTTGCTTTTCAGACATTCAAAGCGAGCGTGTATCGTTGTCTGACATCTCTTTTGTCAAGCACGACAAGCATCATCCTCCTTTTCTAGTGTCTGCTCACGTCTCGGTTCAGCGTTGCAGTGCTACACTGAAGAATAATGAATTCGCTCCCTACTGTTATGCCCGGGGTTGATTACATTTTTTTGTATAACTTTTTTTCTTCGTTCGATTGGTTGCAAATTCAAGAACTCCCAGATTGCGATGCGCAGGTCGAGCGGTTCACTGAAATAGTCAAAAGTGGCATGAATCAGTTTATACCCAAGTGTAAACCATGCCGTTCCAAAAACCCGTTTTGGTCCTCTAATGAACTTCGTACCGCCTTAAGTCAAAAGACCGCAGCCACAGAAAATATAAGAAAACCATGCTTGATGAATGGAAAGACGACTTCCGCTCCTACCGTAAAACGTGTAAAAGTCTTTATGAGCGGGACCCGCGCCCTTATCTCGATTCTGTTGAGAGCAGCGTTAATTCCCAGCCTGCAACATTCTGGAAATACATTCGATCCCGTAAAAATAACTCTCATGAGCAAATCCGTCTTCTTGATTCCTCTGGGGAAGAAGTTCGTGATGTTGCCAACCACTTTGCTCAGCAATTTAGTACTACATATGGCCAGCGCGATGACAGCGAAATAAACCTAATGTTAATAATGTACAGGGTTCTAGCTTAGTACAATTGGACGAGCAGTTGGTGCTTCAGAGTCTAAGGTGCATGAAACCGTCGCTGTCATGTGGCCCTGACGAAATACCTCCCGCTATTTTAAAAACATTCAGCAGCATTTTTGTTCCTGTTTTAACTGCGGTATTCAATCACAGTCTTAACACAAACACATTTCCTCGTAAGGGAAAAATTTCTCGAGTGCGCCCCATCTTCAAATCGGGCACCAAATCTGATGCAAAAAACTATAGAGCAGTTGCTCTACTTTGTGCTGCCTCCAAGCTTTTGAGACAGCGCTGCACATGGTATTTTCAAGTTCTGTACAGCAGTTTCTCACAAGTAAAAAGCATGGTTTTATGTCAGGAAGGTCGACAACGACTAATCTCACCTGCTTCATGGAGCAGGCCTCCGCTGCCACTTTCTGAGCGAGACCAGTTGGACGTCGTCTACTGTGACC
>JABSTR010003712.1:0-82740 GCA_013339765.2 Haemaphysalis longicornis
AAATACCTTGGAAAAATTAATTCGTTTTAAGTTTTCTTTGTTTCTTTTCACCAATGATATAAATTTATACCAATATAGCGCTGAAGTGCCCTTGCTTAGCAAATTGCGTTTTGTTCCGGAGATGCAAGGCGTACTGGGAGTTGGTTCGTTGAAGGTAGTTTTGTTTGTACTTCCAACGTTCTTCCACGGACTTTCTTGTTTAGTCTTTGGTTTTCTGGAAATATGTATACGAGGCATATTTCGGTCTGGACAGATAATGTTTATGTACATTTCCTTTTTTCCATTTTTTTAAATTTATTTTCTCAACATTCTGTCTTACGAAATATCTCCATTTACGCTGTTAAAACTGCAGTGCTCGATGGTAACAAAACATATCTTTGTGCTAGTCACCAGCCTACGTAGAGTAGGTGCAGAGGACGTGCTCTAACGTCTCATGGTCCGAGCAGTGGGCAGAGGTGATTGAGGCCTCGCGACCTTGACGGTGGAGGCGTCCTTTTCTCTTAATCCAGCCGTTGCGGAGGCGGAGGTACCGCTCCATTTTATGCTATCCCACGGGTGTTGGTACGAGCATCAAGAACTCACCGAGGGCGCCCGCCGGCAGGGGTGGCGTGTAGCCCCCTCTTGCCTGATGACACATCCACATCCTAGTACACCAGGGACGTGCAGACTGGAATGAGAGGGAAGTCGAGGGATGCTTTGGCAAGTTCATCTGCACCCTCGTTCCATGGTATGCCGACATGGGCTGGAAGCCACTGGAAACGGAGGCTGCACCCCTCATCTAGTAGGTGGTGCAGCAGCGCAACAAGAGACAGCTCGAGGTGGCCCACACACCACCGCGGTACGGATACCTTCTTAAGACGGAAGACCGCCGGGCGGGAGTCACAAAAGATCTGGGATGCCCGTGGTTAGTCTTCTAGCACCATGTCCGCAGCGGAGTGTAGGCCGGCGAACTCGGCCGCTGTGGAGATGGCGGGAATAGGCAGTCGGCATTTCCAGTGACCTTCTCTGGCCGGGGCAGTGTAGGCGGCAACGCCTCGTTCCTCTGCAAGAAGAACCGAGCTATCTGTGTAGACCAGGAGTTGCCCCAGTGGCTCCATGTCGCTAAGGGCAGAAGCTTCCATGCGAATCCCGACCTCAGGCAGCCTCGCAGAGGACTTCACTCCTGGCAGCGTGGAAGTGACATCCAGGGGCACGGAAGCACATGGTAGCAGGGGCAGCAGGCACGCACTCTGAGTGATTTCGACGTCGTCCCCACATAGAGCAGCCATGCTCCCCATGCGGGATTGTCTTCTCGAGTTCAACCTGGCCAGCAGGATGGCGCCCCGGGTGCTCGGTATAGGCGCTCCACATGCTGCGCCGCTGCCTGCGTAGCGAGCAGGTGTATGGGCCAGCACAGGCCCTTTAGACCCGTAGTGCCCACTGGTGCGAGCTTCCTGTACGTGTGCCAGGAACTCTTAATCGCCCTGATGGTGCGGGTCATCTGTTACGGTTGTGGCTCGACTGCAGTCCTCCATGACAGAGTTTCCCGGCGTTGTGCTGCTGCTCGTTTTTGCCGCCGTGTATGGGGGAGTTGATGACAATTGTGGATTTTGTTAGCCTGGCTGTGTTCTCCCGCTCCCTCATTTCATCTGTGGTGTACGGGCGTGGGCGGACATGTTTCGCTACTGTTGAGGTAAAGCGCTGGCTATGGAACGCCTAGCGCTATGGAACCTCTCGCACTTCAAGGACACGTGGAACCTCGGAAGCTGGCAATAGACATACTTTGTCAAAGATTAATGGTGGGTGCCCTGGTCAGTTTAGACAGCCGCTGACCGCCGAATCTGGGTTGGGCTGCTGGATCAGGCTGCAATGCCCCGGTAGGTCCGAGCTGGCCAACGAACTTTCCAGCTGTTTGGTGGTCGCGGAGAGAGTAGGAAGGGCTCTGACAAAATACAAGGGCAGTGGTAGCAGCGGCTTGCTCTCAGGGCAGTGATACGTTAGTGGTAAAAATAGTGCCGTTATTGCATGTGGCAGTACAAAAGAAGTACGAAAGGAACCATCAAGACAAAAACAAGTTGTGTTCATAATTAAGGCTGCTTGTGCGGATAACAATACCAATTTGGTCGCAAACTTCAAACAAATAATCAAGATATGTATTACAGAAAACATACAGTCAAACCAGTTTATAGCGAATCGCAATATGCACCGCGATTAGTTCGATATATCCAATAGTTCGATATAGCCGAACCCGCCTATAACGAACTTATCGTTACAAGTTCGCAATCCGCGGGAGCCCCCCTCCCCCTCCTCAACTCCACCATCCCCGCATGCAAAAACGAACACAGTAAAGTAGCCGTTACCATACCCAAAATAATCCATTTAGTGCAAGTATTAAAGCTACTTTCCGCCTGAACTGCCTACTTTGCAAAGAAAAAAGCAGTGATTTTTGTTTTCACTTTCGTTTTGGCGGCTTCAACTAGCATAGCATTTTCTACACGAAACATTATTTGCACCAGTTCGAGTCCGCGTCCTCCAAAATCTAAGAAGCATTGGCGGAGCACATTGACTGCCGAAAGCGCTTCATGATAAGCGTCGGAAGGCCGTCACTCGCGACATCATCGGGAATGTGGGGGAGCTCTTCCCACAGGTAACCGATGCTGCTGTCTTGGTCCGGACTCGCTGACTGCGCGGGTTCCGTCGTGAGTCCCGCGCGTCGGAAACAGTTACGGAAAGTGTCGGGCGTTATGTCGCTCCTGCGAGACGCAATGTCTAAGTCGCAACTCTTGCTCCATGGTCGCGGGCAATCCACATCTCAATCGCCGCTCCAAGACCATGCATTTCGGCGGCCATTCTAGGCGCGCAGAGTTCGATATATCGGATGTGACTTCGTTATAAGGAATATTGTTCCCATGTATTTCCGTAACTGATTATTTTTGTTCGATATATAGCATAATTCGCTCAATCCGGGTTCTTTTATTTTATAGCCGGGTTTGACTGTATTCAACAGTGGCGCCTCCCCAGGTACTTTCGTGAATTTTTTCTATGGCGTTGTAGCGATACCATCATTCTCCTGAGCTTCCTTCAGTCATAGTGCCATCACCGGCATCTCAGGATGAGCAGACGGATGAGCACTGTGAAAACACAGCGGAGCAACCTTCACCTACTTCGAGCTCGGAATTTTACACCCGCCGCAAGGTGGAAAGGAAGTTGCAACTACGAGCGCTCTAGGAGTGAAGCGTCCAGTCATACCTCAGCATTGGCCCCGGAAATGGCACACGATCGTTCACAGGATTAGAACTGGATCGGCAAGAACCCCACACTTTCGCGCCACAAGATTCGGCAGCCTAGATGACCCCGAGTGTTCGCGGTGCTCAGCCAATAATGACATTGCACACATCCTGTGGGACTGTCCTCGTTTTGCCGACTGTCGCGAACAAGCCTTCAAAACAGTTGGATTGGCAATCCCACCGAGCCGTAATGATTGGCTTTATCCAGGCAGTTCAATCAGAGCGAAGAACGGCGCCTGCTAGTGGCTCTACGAAACTTCGTCGAGGACTCAGGTCTTCACTGTTTCCTTTAAAACCACACCCCATTGGATGTACCATTGGATGTATCCTACTTTTTCCCCAACTCCCATTACCTAATCCCTCTCCCCCCTCTCGACACCAAAATTCGCTAAAGCGTAACATGGCGTCTTTGTATCCCTTGTACATAAAATAAATGCGTGTTACCACCACCACCACCATCGCAATCGTCTCCATCATCACCACGATCATCCTCAGATCAGCGGTCCTGGTACTTGCTCGTGAGCAGTTCCACGGAACATAGATAGAACGTCGACTTAGCAGCTGGGCGGCCGCTCGTTCTGGCCGGTCCTACGCGTCATAGGAAGTCTCATCAGCACAGCAGGAAGTCTCAACGTAGGAAGTCTCCTCAGCACAGCAACCGAGTATGCTTCGTACAACGTCAAAAAATCTCGTTTGTGTTATTTGCGGCCTCCGGCCCGGGCCCCTTCCGAAACATATGAATGGGAGATATTAGGGGACGTTTAGTTCAACTTGGTCGTATCATTTGAGTGCTAACGCCCAGTTAACCCACTGATAAAAATCTTTGTGCCGGCCCATAAGACGTCACCCCTGTCCGTAACACGTCACTATGGAGCAAAATTTGAACGTTGTTTAAAATATCTTGCGTTTTCTCGGTTGAAACTGGAACTCACTCGGCTATGAACTTCTTGTTATTTCAATTGAAATGAAGTTTTATTTTGTCTTCATGGCCCGTTAAAATAAGGCGCAACTACAATAAACGAGCATTGAATTTAGGAATGGACAGGAATTTACGAAAGGGCTAGGCAGTTCAGACCATAAGTTTCTGTAGTCGGAAGCCGTTTCGAGAGTGCCGAAATAAACGCGTGCTCTCTCGCTACGATGCCTGCATCATCCGTTTCTACCGCTCAGTGGGATTGGCTAAGAAAATATGTTTTGTACATTGAAACGCTTTTATAAGGAAAAATAGATAGCAGAAGGACGGCTGTAACCAGAATGGTAAATAGAAAAAAAGGCAGGAGTGGGAATAGAAGATAAATGATCTGAAGTGCTGCACCGGAGCTAACGACGTGTCGCTGATATGAAAGAGTAGACGGCGTGGCACGGTTTCTTATAATAGTGGCCCAGCTTTATGTACCCCAAAACAAGAAAAAACATGTGACAACGGCAATAGTAGGCATCGCAGGGGAGTGCGCGCAGTCCATTTGTTCAGTTTATAAGTCGGCAACATTGCCATCCCATGAATTACCAGTAGAAATGAGGGACAACAAAGTTTTCTTACCAGGACAATTGCCCTATCCCCGAATGGGAATGTTTCAATCACAAAAAAATATCATCATCATTCGTAGCAGCAGGTGACTACCGAGCGAGCTGTGCACAACGGGCGTTCCAGCAAGATGGACGGAAACAAAGGTCAGTGAGATTTTCTGCGGAATGCTTGCTATCACAGGCGGCTAATACTATCCCTTTGTTAGTGGGCTTCATTTCCTTGTACAAAGGTATGCCCCGCGCGTAAAAAATCCCCACGCAGTCCAAGGGGTAGTCGTGCCCTGCCTGTGTCCCGAGATTCCGTTCCCCTATGGGTATACAAGCCAGCCCCTATCTGTATGCCGTGGTGCCGTCTACTGGTTGGCTTTCAACACTCCCGCTACTTTCTTGAGCAACTGCTGAAACGATTGCGCTGTTCAGGCTTTGTGGCATCGAAGAAGTGTTCTGTGTTATGACCTTAATTGCCTTGTCTAGAGCACCGAGGGCGAATTTATTTTTGAATTTTACAGGTTTTCATATTTTCGATGATCAATTTCGCGTGTTGTTTTTCAAGGGTGATTTGGGATATGTTCGTCGGTTAAGGTACTGTGCGCAGCCTATCACCGCCTCAAATGAACGTCCTGCATCGCACTGGAGGTGTCTAGCTGGTACCTATATGAAATGGAATATTTCGCGTCTGTCACAGGCGCGACGTAAAGCTTTAGCGCTAAGACTACCAATTTTAAATTCTCAGCTTCTTTCCGCAGGCGTTGAGACTGCCAATTTATATTCTTGCTCACCTCCACAGGTAAAATGGTACTTTGTAACGCTGTAAAGGGTCTTTTCGCTGAACCTGTCCCAAATGAACCACATCGTCTCGCTACATTTTTTTGTCTAGTACATTGTCTGCCGGCGTGTTTGTAGCCAGTCCCGTTGTTTGGTAAAGTCTTTTTCGTCTTCAGGATGACGATCACCCGTTAAATTGTTTCGAGCTTCGCCCATTAACCAGACCCACTGCACCTTGCGCGCGTGTTTACCTGCCCAATAAACCCTAAATAATGTGTTTCATCTTAGCTTTAGCCTGATGGTGTTGTATGACCACTGCAATGCCATGCCGTACTTTACTGCAGCTATAATGCGCACTGTAGTGCGGAGCACATTGCCGACGATCGGTGGTTCCGCAGCGGCGATGGCCTCGGCGTTGTTACCGGGCGAAAGATAGGCACACCAAAGGCTGCCTGAAAATGGGAGGAAAGGAGGAAGAGGATGAGAATGTGTCCCGAAACTGTGAGGGGGTGGCCGTTTGCTGAGTCGGCGGGAGAAGCTCGATGGGAAGGGCAGTTGCCGAGCCCGCGCCCGCCGTGTGAGTAAAAACCGCCCTCGGCGTCTAGGGGCGCCCGATAAAGGAAACGCGAATCGTGCATCCATGAAAGCAAGCGTCTTATTCTTTCGCGTTCTGCGTGCTGTACGTTCATCGGTCTTTCGTGTCCTTCGTTGTCGTACTGGTTGCGTGCTCATCATCCGAACCACGTGAGGTTTGCGCGGGGGATTCAAACACTATTTACGAAACCTGCTCGGTTGCGCTGCCGCGCTGCGAGATAACGGCAGAATAGCGCGGACCGCCGTGCATTTGCGGATCACGCAAACACAGCAGCTATACGCCTTGACCGAGAAGACTGAGGTTCCCGCTGCACACAAATTTCGCATTAGGGAGTATCGTACGTAACCTTGAGGCATTATTATGTGTATTTTTGTGTTGATGTGTCACATGAATTTTCAAAAACGTTCTTTAATCGTACTAATATGTTCACTTTCTCACGGTGCAGCGTGCCCCGAATACATTGAAAAAATAATTAAGCCATGTAGTGCGATGAGTAGTGTAACCTATTCATAAAGATATTTCAGTCTAGTCCCTAGTAAACAATGCTCCATATTATGGCGTGGGCCTCAGCTGGGAGGACGTTCTTGCTTTGTAATTGACTAGAGCACCCGATACAGTTCTGACTAGAAGGCGCTGCAGTTACGTGTGGTAGCCCCTATTGCCGGTAGCTTTAGAGGTATTGGTCCATAGCAGATATATTTTAGCTGTTGCCATTGCCGTGTAACTTTACTCTCGACCAGGATATATATTCTGAAAATCATGTATATATAAGAGTTATTATAGGAAATTTATATAATTATCCCTAGCTGCTGATAACTGACCAAAAATCATGACAGGGGCACCGACCTCCTAAAGTGCCAACATCTCTGTGGTGGCCAATGAGCTACAAGGTGAACTGCGGGAAAATAGACAACACATCACCGTGACATGGTTATTGCCGTGCTCTGCTTATTTAAGTCCACAAGGGTGTTCCCGCACGTAATGATGCGATGCGACCCGTAGCTGGACGCCCGCAAGTTCGCCAACTTTATTTACCCTTTCGTTCTGCAATGAAAAAGAACGAGGGACAAAGAAACTGACTCCACTAATAATCAAACTAAAGTCTTATCGGACAATCATGTTTTTAACACGAGCACTATTGCAGTTTCGGCAGCTATGACGTCTGCCCCCACCATGAGCGCCAATTGTCCAAGTGACAGAAATAAAGAAAGTTGTTTAAATTTCATAGGAAAGAAATGACGTCGTCCTAGTTCCTTCACTTTGTCTTTTCTTCCGTTTTCTTGCAGTTTCCTTGCCGCCTCAATATATTTTATTTTCCCCCTGCCTTTTTCTGACAGCTTATCAGCGCTCTTGTCTCCCTCGCTCTTATTGTTGTATTGCCTCCTCAGGTGACTTCAAGCGCTTGTTCACTTTACTGATATCTTTTGCATGTGGGCATATTTTGTTACTTTACCACCTCGACATTTTATTTTGTCTGTGGTGGCATTCCCGGTTTGTAGTTACGAGGCGTCTACTTGTAAATGTTCATGTAAAGGCTAATAAGTATGCAGTGTTTTAGACTCTTTTTTGAGTATTTGAGTATGCAGACCTCCTTTTGAGTATTTTTTCGTTATAAATCATTGCTGAAGTATTCGTCAAATACAAATTCACCGTAGTATTTATTTAAAACACATATACGTGTTAACTCGGATTGTTGCTTCACATGCACAGCTAAATAGAAAAACGACCACACAGGCTGGGAGATACTTAAGAGTGACGTTAGAGTTAAAACATAAACTAGCCATTCGCTTCAAAACAACTCGGGAGGAACTATGGACCTTTTGTAACATGTGGAATGTGCAGCTCTCCTAATCAGCGTTTACAGCAGGGTACATTTCACCACGCTTGACTTTGAGATGCAGAGTCCATGCCATTGTACATCCAGCTGGTGTTGTTAAATAAGGTTTACAAAACAAAACAATTAGAGGTGGATGACATCCTGAATGTCCGGAGAACGGCAGGCCGTAACCGCAGCCCTAGCCCGGGAAACTAGGCCTACCTGATCTCCGAGTCTAGGGCTGCTAAGCCCGTATTCCCTGTGCTCCGGAGAGATAGAAGGGAGAGGAGTCGCGAGTTCGGGGAATTACCACACAAAAGCGTTACGTGCTGTTGGGTTTTTGGCATTCAGGGCAGTCGTATGAATAGAGAAGGGCACTTTAGGCGGACGGACTCTTTTAGCGTACTTACGCACCGACAAATTTCGTCGTAAACAGGCACGCATCAAATTTTGTTGTAAAAAATTTGTAGCGCTTCCACTCTTTGAAGTGGGAAGTCGAGCGAATCGGCGCTCTGGTGGGATTTGCTATGTTTGGGTTTAGCTATATGGAGAATTTGTTATCTTGAATTTTAAGGAGGGTTGACCTATCTCTACATTATAAAGGAAACACACTATATGTGGGTAGAGACAACGACGTTCCGGCTACGCCAATGCCGATGCTGTCTCTAGTGCGTCGAACAGATGGCCACTGAACAGCACGCGGTGTTGGGAAATAGCAGGGGGGGAAAGACGCCCCGCACGGCAATGAGTACACACAACCAGGGGAAAATGCGGCGGCTGTCGAAACGACAAATGAGTGGGTCTGTAAGCATACAATCTCTCCGCCTCTGGCTATGCTTCACTGTGGAACCGACAAGGTTGGAGAGCCAGCTTAGAAAGCCCAAGCTTCCAAGGATCACTCAAACCGTTTAATAAATCTTGGTAAAACAAATAACATTGTTCCTAACAGTGATGACACACGTTTCATATATTTCATGGAGTTTGCCCCGAGATATAGGGGAAATTAGCAATGTTCCAGCAGGGATGCATAGTTCGTGCGGGTCATGTTAAGCGTGTGAGGTTTGTCGTCGTCCCAGGACTTTACTCCCGAAGGGGTGGCTTGTGGCTTGGCCGATGTGCGGCTGAGCCCGAGAAGCGGTTCGACTCCGGTCATGGTGGCTTCTCTAAAAGTTTAGGCAAAATCTCAAACCCCAGTCCGCCGAAATATCGGCCCAGGTTACACATCGCCAGGTGGTTAAAAAATAATCCGGAGCCCTCTACTACCGCTCGCCTCATAGTCCAGGTATATTTGGAACGCGTTAAACAACTATAATTTTAATTTGGTCCCAGCGATTTTGACAAGCCCCTCCAATCGCTTTTGCCAAATTGTAATAACGGAAGTCATATTAGTGGAAATAATTTTCTTTTGCGCTGCCTGTGGGCAGGTTGCCGACGTTTATTTTCCCGAAGCGAGGGTGTGACAAGGACTGCGGTTAGATCTCCTTTAGTAACGGCTTCATTGCCGTCTTAGCGGATTGTCCACTATGTTAAGCCCTGTCCCTATCCTAACGAAAAGGGAAAAGGACACTTCTCCGCGAAAACAGCACCGAAGGCAACAAGGATGCAACTTATTTTGCTATCTAAACTTGGAACCTACGCTCGGGACCCTTTCAGTATACAAATGCTCCGATACATGAACAGTTTTCGATATCCATATGTCATATAATATTTATAATGCTCCTTCATTTGCTTATTTGTTTATTTGCTTAATATTTCCCCATTTTGCAATTTGTAGTTTGCAAAACCTAGGCGATAGCGTGACTGCTACGATAATTCCTTGTGCGTGGATAGCCGCGGCGCAGTTCCGATTAGTGGTGCGTAGACGCCAATTATACAGGTTAATGAGCTATCTCCGATGTCATCATTTAATTGAAGCCCAGCCTTAAACAGATGTTCCTTAATATATAACCCTTAAAATATACTCATATTCCTTAAAATATAGTGTAAATCGTTTTACACCTTTTATGAACCTCAATCCCTCCATTCTACTGTTTTTGACGGTCTAGACGCAGGGCGGCCACCACCAACCACCCCGCGAACGCCGCGGAACCAGACGCCATCCCGCGAAAAACAGCCCCCGTTCCGCACCCCGAGCCGCTACCCGAGGCGAGAAGTTGGCGGCGGAGAGCGTTTTGACTTTGACGTGTTTAAGGAGCAACATCACCGCTTTACGAGAACTTACGCCGCTCGGATGAGGCCCTAAGTGGATAAGTAGCGCATGATGTGCGCACGCACCTGCCTTCTCCGTTACATGTTATAACGAGAAAATTTCTGCACATAAGCGCGGAAGCGTCGCCTATCCTGGTCTTAGTTATAAAACCATTTTGTAAGTTTGCATGTGATGGCGTATGGAACTGCCTCCCTACGTCTTTGCCATGTATAAGTCGAAATTGCTCATCCTTGTCTAACAGCTAGGTATGGCCTGCATTACGGCGAAGGCACTCTACACAACTATGCAATCGCTTCGTATTCTACAGCAGGATTAAGGGGATTTTACGGCGTCTTAAAGGTTTTGATATTTAAACGCAGCAGCGTCCCAAAAGACGCTGCGATTCCAAAAGAAAAAGGCTGGTATAATCGCCAACAAGGACCTTAAATGGAGACCTCATGGTAGAGAAGATGGGGTGACACGGCAGCATTCCGCTTTGCGGCACAGATAAGGGCGCCTCATTCTACTCGATGTGTACTCATCGTATTTGCTCAGATAGGGCCAGTGAGAACCTTAAGGTAACGCGCCTAAATTTTACGGCAGACGATACTTACCATGGTGAGTGGAGATGACGCAGTGTAAACACTCGCCCTACTGTCACCAGTTGGTGATTGTAGCTCCTGATGGCAGTTCCCAATAACCTTGTCTAAACCCTACTCCCAACTGCACAGCGTTACGGGGATGGGCAACGGTGGGCCCCACTATTGGTCAGGAGAAGGTCATTGAAACCGCGGTGGCGAGCCGATGCTGCCTCCAGCACCAAGGCGTGGAGAATATGTTAAGTTCTTCACCAAGCACGAATCAAAGTATGGAAAAATACACGTTTATGAAACTACGTGCAAGAACATCGAACATGTTCGCGAGAAAAAATTCAGAGCCCCGTCACACTGCAAAGAAGGATGACTAGCAAAACAGGGGGAGCCCAAGGAGTGCAGGAAACAAAACACGCTTCTTTGTAAGTTGCATTGAGCATTCGTCGTAGTTAACGAATTGAATCGAAGTCAGAGTCAGTGGTGTTTTAGTCTAGCCGAGAGGCATGCCAGTTGTACAAACCGACAAACATATGCTAGCCCGCAATCATGTACGTTTCCATTTCGCGGAGTAAGCATCTTACTGCCTGTGTATTACGCCAGACCTAACTGCTCGACCACGAATGACAGCATTCACGTCGCATCGAGCCATGAGTCGTCCACGTTGAAATCTCCAACCAGCGCAATTATCGGCTTTTCAGTGGCGAACGCGTGATGTCTCGCTGCGTTCCCACGCCCAGCATCCGTGCACGCATAACCGCCGCCGGTGGTGTGCGAGCGCTTCGAGGTGACGGACACCAGCTAAAATGCCGCTCTGAAAGCCCATTAAAGGGGTCGTGAAGAGAAAATGCATTTGCCTTTGCTTAATTTTGCCTGCTTGTACGACTTTCTAAGAACATCAATCCCAAATATTTTAAAATTCATTGCTTCTGGAATTTAGGAGGCGCCTTTGAAATTCTCGTTTTGAGGCTCATCGGAAGCGACCATGCGCACATCGTCGGTCGGCAGCGTAACTAGAGTGACGTCACGTGAAGTAAATTCGAGAGTTCGACGCGTTCAACGTTCTTTGTGTATATTGTTCTGCAAAGCTGAAAACCCGATATTTTAAAAATAAAGAATCCTTTATTCGTTGCCAAAAAACAGTTTTATATCCACGTGAGCGGTGCCGTGAAGGCGCCAGTTGTCTGGCAACCATTGCAGCTGAACTCAGACCTTCTGGCTGATTGTACAGTTTATAGCCAGTTTCCCTGCTGAATTTCACGTTATTTTGCCGAATTCTCTTCGGAATCTTACATTTTTTTGTATGAAATGGCACAAAACTGTTCAAGTAAAAGAAATACCCCGTGTGCGAATCGAACTTCCGGCTTCCTGGCCAGCCCAACGTTGACCCTAGCCTAGTCGGACACTTTATCCACTACAGTATCGACGTGAGCAGCCCGCGAAGCGAAAAACTGCTTCATAAAGCCTCTTCCGCATTTGTAACCATGAAGACTAGTGTTTCATAAATTATAATCAACCCAGAGCTTTAACCACCAACTTACTGTTAAACGCTTCTGCAGTAAGCCAAAGGGAAGCGTATACAATCAACGAAACAGCGTTAACAGCATTGTTATTGCAGTAAAAGAGGAAAGCAAATCGTCGAACTGCGTAATGATGAGACTCGGCGACTCGGCGCTGTATCGCCGCTTCTCGCTAGTTATTTTTGCGCTTGATGAGTAAATGATGGATGGGTATTTAAGTTTCCGACTACTCGAAGTTCCTCGATAAACGTGTTTATGTTATAAATTCCCATTTAAGCGTACGGTCATTTATCTCGTCAGGTCAGGAAGTTTCACGTTCGCAGCAACTCACATGACAAGGCTACGTAAGGCAGACGTCGGCAAACTTGTGGCAACAACATCGGCTAGCAAAACGACAGTGTAGACTCGTGCGAAACAGCGTAAACAGTTTACGAATACCCAGTTTAGATTAATGTGGTTACTTCTGCCTGCGTCACTCGCCCGCGTCGTTGAGAAAAGTTTCGACCATTTTGATCAGTCGTAATCAGAGATCAGACATCTCCCGTTCAGTTGCAGGGCGAGCTTCATTCATAGGCGCCCGATGTAGCTTATCTGCCTTTGCAAGCTCGCTCTATGCCGACATATTGTGCAGACGAGGAGAACTGTGATTGGGCTTCTTACTGACTTACTGAACAGGTACTGCACGAGTTTGAGGAGGAAATCCTCGGTGAAACCGTAACTGCTATTTTTTCCCTATTTGCCGATATCAGGCAACGAAACGGGTATGCATTGTTTGTTTATCAAGGTTGCAACAGTTATAAGCGCACACACAATACAATTTTTTTGAAAATGTCTGCATGACCCCTTTAAGCTCGACGGGAAAAACACCGATCAAAGCGTAACACCAGTTGTCATTCAAGAGAAAAGCACGAACCTCCACCCGCTGAATGTAAAAAGCTTGTTTTACGTCAGTTTAGCTTTGCACGCTATATGTGGAAACAAATGCATACACAGCTTCGCTGTATGTAAACATTGGAGTAATTTTAATTTCAGCGTCATACGGCGTTAAGAAAACTAATTCCCACGAAAAAAAAACGCCTACCCACGAAAAAGATAGCTATATTTCAGATTCAAGTACACACGACACACCCCGTAAACGAGTACCTAGAATCCGCATGTCGGCATGCTTGCTTGGTCACATCCTCCATTGCTGATCTGGCTGTTTCGGACGATACATTGTTTCATTTAGTTAACTATAAGTGCACTCGGGGGAGGCTGGCCTGAGATTTCTGAGGATGTCCCCTTAAAAGAGGCTCGTGTTGGGCGCGAGCAAGACCCAAGGTTGTAAAAAAAAATTAAAGCCGTTCCACTCAATGTGAAAGCTGTCGGAAGTGCAAGCAGTGATTCGCCATAGTGACCTGTAGCGCCGTTACCTGCTCACTGCTACCACACATCACACTCTTCACCGCCTTGTCTCACTCCTCTCTGGATGAATGGAACGGAGGTTTCTCCAATGCCAATCACAGTTCCCGCCTTCGCAGTTCTCGCGCGCCCCCTGCCTGGAACTACGCCAGCAGGAGTTCTGTTTTTAAAGACGATAGTCTTTCTTGGGCTACTTAAACCCAGAAATTTTGGTCTGTCTGTATGTCTGTCTGTCTGTCGTCTGTCTTTTCGTCTGTCTGTCTGTGACCCGATTCACCTACCCGGCGAAAGCAAAACAATGCCTGCGCAATAGTCTTATATAGTCACAGCTAAATCTACCCGTCCATGTCCGGTGGAATGTTCATACGCGTCAACATTGTTGAAGAACAACAAAACATTACGAAAATGTGAGACAACAAATCAATACAGAAGTGATATTTGCAGTGTTCCTTTATAAAAAAATCAAACATGCTTGAATTTGCGAAATTAAATACTTCATCAACTGCAGAAAAAGAATTCACTCCGCCGTCGCCTGCTGTCGCCCGCGCCACTATAGCTTCTGGGGCCATTTTAAGAAATCAACCGGCAACAGTTACGCAAGGTTCCACTAGGTAGGTTCCACGTTCTGCTTGCAACGCACGTGGAGTAGGGAAACGTGGTTCTATAAATGCTGAATTAGGGCGCCTCGATTTACGCGTGTCTTCGCCGTACGGCAGCGTTCGCATCGAGACAACCGGTTTGGATCAGTGGTACGCGGAAAATTTAAAATAATTTAAGCAAACCTTTGGCGTATTTACCTTGGGAGGAGCGCGACGCATGAGGAACAACATGACAGGTGAGCGGTAAAGCAAAGGGAGAAATTTACTTGGCAAATGTCGATAAAGACTATCGTCTTTTGACGGCATTTTCAACGAAAGGAGCAGATACGCAGCCAATTTTTTTTCTTCTTGTTTTTCCCTCCACGCGGGCCGGCGACGCCGACGCCTTAAGCGGTAACCACATGCAGCGTTTTGCTCGCGTCTGGCGGCCGTCAGCGTCTCCTGGCGGCGTCGCGAAAAACGTTGAAGAGCAAAATTAACTCCACCACCGTCTGCCAGATAGGTTTGTTAGCTAAAAACCGCCTAATTGGTCAAATTGGCTCATGATTTTTTTTTAATTTGGTCCTCTCCATCGTCCGTTTCACGTCGCCACTAGGAGACGCCGACGGCCGCCAGACGCGAGCGACGCTCCATGTGGTTGCCGCTTTAACTGCGTAGTTTGAAACGGGCCATTATTATTACTGCCACTTTTTTCGCTTACTACTGTAAAAACCAACCCAACGGTCATTCGTACATAAGTGAACACATGTACTGCTTGTTAATTACGTATATTTTAGCTCAGATGTACCTGCACTTTTCTTTGTGCTAAACGGGGAAATGTATGACAAGCGCCAGCGGCTCACGAGTTTCGAACATTTATCACTATATAAACCCCTTGATCTTCGAAGCCTCTTTGGGACGCCGCTAGGACGGTCCACTGTGGGTATCTACTTGGGTCCAGCGATCGAGCTACGACGACAATGCGAGCGCCTAAAGTTCTGTGCACTTAAAAGGGTGGCACAATCAAGCATGCATTTCTTCTTTGCAGACGTTCTTACCACCAGCCGCTTGCTACTTTAGTCAGGTCTGTGAAATAAGAATCCGCGCCGTATCTAAGAAATCTACGCTACTGTCTGTGCCTGACTTCTTTCGGGATGAGAATATGTTTCTGCCTCGCGATTATAAAAATATTGCAGAAAATGAGCGCGAAGAGGTGCACCTTCAGGAAATAGTCATATCGAGGTCCGTTCGAAACTCCCATTGCGCGTGGTAATAGATAAGGGGTTAAGAGAAATTAGGTAGGCATTAGATAATAACTGTGCAGATATAGATAACACATATGGGTATAACTAGGTCCTATGGTGGCCACAACAATTCCAGCATTTGTATGGGCGAGACCTCAGCTCAGATGAGCCCGTGCATTGTATTTGAATTAGCATGAATGAGGAGCACGCTGTTAACAAAAGCGCGAACTCTATATGATGGTCGGATGCTCGGTGCATGGGGAAATATTTCTGTTCGTATGCTAATCCAGCAGAGGTACGAAAGGAAACTGCCGGTGTGGATGTGCCCGCTTCAACCATCAGCTTGTTCAAAGTGTTAGTGTTGGCGGCAGCGACGCTATTTGCCTTCTCTCCCCTCCGCTCAACAAAAGACGAAACTTGCTGGACTGGGGCTAACACCCTTTTCGCTGGAATTTCTCGCAGTTCTCTGCTGGTGATGTGTCACCTAATGCGGGAGACGATAGAGCGGGTGGGCATGTCGTGGCTGCACATTCCTCGTGCGACATTCTGTCGCCGGGTCGCCCAAGGTGGGACTCCTGCACGAAGATAACCCCCACTCCTCTGGGCTCAGACTTTGTTTTCCGAACTCCAGTCTCCACCAAGAAACACGCTCAGACGGCCAAACAACGGTACGCAAAGATCCAATATATTGTGGGGTTTCTCACTTCCTCTAGGGGCCAACATTGCAATAAACTACTGTGAAACGGCAACTGCCCGGTGACTCCAGCCAGCGCTCTTACGCGCTGAGTTGGAAAGTGTGTGCAAGGCGGCAAAGAGGAAGCCGGAGGAAGGTGCGCGCGGCGGGAAGAGCCCGAAGTCCGTGAGGGAGAGAGACGGCATGCTCTCACATTTCTAGAGTCACAAAGGAATCTTCCCTCAATTTTATCGGCAACCATCAACATTAATTGCTATTTCTTGTGAGTATGTAGCTTCTGAATTAATATGAACGATAGATTTCGAAGCCAAAACCGAAAATCGACTGTGAACATAAAGGGCTATATCTGAGGGGATTTTCTCAGCACTAAGCGTATCTGCTCGGGACTGCTTCTACTTCCTTCATTTGGGTGAATTGAAAGGCAATGTCCGCGAATTTGGATCGCTCCCCCGGCTGACCCAGGGTCCGCAGAATGATATAAAATCCAATAATACATAGTAAACAACTGTCACCATTGCAAATAGAGCACTGTAAACAGGCGTTGAATAATTGCAGGCTGAGTTCTTGTGTTCGTCTGGGTCCTTGTGTCCTTAGGATGTTATTCGACCCCGATCACAGACGCGCATAACTTTGGGTCTTTTTTTTCATAAATTTGCCATTACTTTAGAAGTGCCCATGTAGCGAGCAGAGAAAATTGCGGAGAACTTCATCGATCGGTACGAGATAAAGGAATGCAGGAAATTATGCGCTTTAATACCCAGAAACTTTTCTGTACGTTTTTGTCGCTTCCGAGACCCTACCCCTACAACGGCGGTGAACTGCGTCTGTGTTTCTATTAGGGCCCTTAAAACGGTTTCCTCTATAATGTTTTTTTTTTGCATTGTTTCCGGGCAGTCGTATCGAGAGAAACAGTGGATGCAAGGGAATGATTCCCTTGCGATAAAAAGCAAGCGATGTTCGAATAGATGCAAGGTGTTTGGGTACGACGAGGAACGAGCTGGAGGGGAATGTTGGAGATAATGTAAAAAATGTTATCGCACTTTTCCCCTTCTCAGTGAAGCAGCAACGCTGCATCTTCTCGTGTTCGTATGCTGTAAAAATTTGTTCCACGAAGTAAGATCCGCTTTGTAATGCTGCACAAGCCTTGTCTGAAGTTTCATTACGCCCTTCGCATTTTTGATCTGCCCACGTCAGAGAAAATCCCGATGGGTGTGCAGTGAGATAATCGTGTATTTGAAATTTGGTGAGCGGTGACATAAAGGTGTAAATCATCGCGTTTAAGAGGTCTGATCTTTCCTCTCTCTCTCTGTAATTCATCATTCGCGTGGAAGAAAAATAGTAGGCGTCTCTGCGAAACGAAGTCCCTGTGAAAACGAGCAATTACAAATTCCCGTCGCGTATGGCATTTTTTGCAGGGGCAAGGAAGAAGAGGTGCCAAGGGCGCGTGCAAGGCCAAAAACATTGCTACCAAAAGGTGCGTGAAGATAACAGGGGTGTCAGAATGCTGCTGTTACATGACTAGAGTGACAACAAGGGCAAAAAAGTTTGCGCGTGTCGTGACATTTTTCATGGAAACAGTCGGCCCGTGTAAGCGTGTGAGGGGGGGGGGGGGGCGGTGGTTGGCGGAAATTCCTAGGGAAATCCGTGGCTAGCAAAAGCTTATAATTCAACCGTGTGCAACGAAACCTATTGTTGCCGCAGGTTGCATTTTCACGTTCTATATTCAGTTTGAGAACTTTGTAGCGTGTTGTAGGCTATACTTCCGCTTTTGTTCCTTTCAGGAACGGAGGCAACTACGTCGAGTCACAATCAGATAATGATGATATTCGTGGCAGACCCTACTCCTAGTCAGACCTTTTTTTTACCTCACCTCCTACGTTGTTAATACGGCCCATGCACGCGACTCTTACCAATCATTCAAATCTTTGCACATACTGAGAGCATGGCCAGCTAGCCGTGGCGAGCCTATTTGTGTGCGTTTTGATGAAAATAGCTAACTGGCGGTGATCCTTATAGCGTAAATGGAGATAATTGGTTGAACGGAGTTTTGGAAGAGCAGGAAATAAGGAACAAATAAACAGTAAATATTTTCCCTAAATGAACTTAAAAAAATAAGCCTCTTACACATTTCCTGCAAGAACGAGGAACTAAACGAAGAAAACGCGAAAAAGGACGTTTGAAACACGGATAAAATTGACGAAAACAGACTCAACCCCGACTACGCCTTGATTCTGCGGAAAAATACATTGTTGGCCAAGAAATGGCACTTATTCGCAATACTTGTATGAATTTACATCATTACCCAAAAGAAACAAAAGAAAACTTAAAAATAATAAAATTACGTGGCCTCTTTGGCTACTCAGCAGAATCTGGCTGTAAAAACTCCCACTCTAGACAAGCAGCATGAGAATGCTAGAAACTGGTAGTCAATTACACGAGCTTCTGCTGATTTGGTTCATTGCCCTTCAAGTAAACCGTTGTATAGACATCGCCTGAGTATTACCTCTAGCTTATTGCGAGCACATTCAGAACCTTTCAGTCAGCACTTTGGGATATCGTGGGGTTCCTGGGGGTGAGCTAGCCAGAACTCCGGCCTAGGCCACCACGCTAGCTCCCCGCGTGTGAACCACGCCGGCTCCCGAGCCTACGGCAGCCCAGCGAGGTTCGCCGATAGGAGAACACAGCAGACAGTAGTGCCGAAGCACAGCCATTTATTTGGGGACTCCCAAAGCATGCGAACACAAGGCTGGACGGCGTTCACAAATCACGCCGTCCGGGTCGTGCATGCGGACGGGAGGCAGGTAGCTCCCACTTCAGATGGATGGGTCCGCCACCGCCACGCTGTTCTGCCCATCCTGCCCCGACCGTGCCTCTGGCGAGACTCAACGTCCTCCGCGCGCTCACGTTCGCACCGCCCGCGCGCCTATTCCCTGCACGGACCGGTGGTGCCATCTCTCGGGGGACGACCACGAGCAAGTGGAGCGTCGCACCGGTTTCAGCGCAACGCGTCTCTCCTGAAGCGCGCGCCAGCTCGGTATCGCGGGCTGTGGTTCCCCACAACACTAGCGTGTGTACAAACGTGCATATCAAATTGAATGACTGTGGTAATGCTGGCTGTAAAAATGACACTCAATGGCATGCATACTTGAACAAAAATTGAATTTGATTTATGTAGCTGTCACGTTATTCTTCTCCTACAATTTTACTGTACGATTGGATTGTTTGAGGAGGGTGCACGAAATTTTTGATTTGACAAACAACAGTCCAAAATGTCATTGCGGAGCGTAGACGCCGTAGAGGCACGGCGCAATATCACAAAGACCATGGACCGAAGGAAAAAATCGTATTGGTTGTATCGAAATGTCTCAAGCAACCTGGCGTGCTATTCACCTACATGCTGTTAAGCTCAAGAAGGCGCTCCCAAACTGGGCTCCGTCGCCTCCGTCATGTGTGGTAGCGAGATATGCTATTCGAGTGGCCAGCATATGTTGCAGCTTTGATCATGAGCAGAAGTAGCCGAAGAAAAACCTAACTGCTTGTACTGCATGGCGAGAGCTGAACTGCGACGATACAGAACCAATACCCTTACGAATGTGGTTTCCGCCGGACCTGAGCAGAGCAGCGCTCCTAGACTAAGTGGAAGATCCATTGTTTGTTCTTAAGGAAAGCGGTGGCACTGCCTTCTACCGCCTCACAGACTTTAGGATGGACCCCACGCGTACGCCCTGTTCCATCTTTAGAACTCTTCAACTTGGTGTTTCCAGCACGCAGTTTAGGAGGTGAATTCACGTAGCAAGCAAACCATGCGGCATCGGCTGCCTATTACACCTTTCTTTGTCCATCCTTCTTTGCCTCGACATTCGGCCTCATCGTTGCCATCTAATCCTCTTTTGCCGCCTGCTCACCCCTACACTCGCTTCACTCTCCATTTTACACCTCCAGTCAGGGCAGGCTACTGACGACGCCATATGCTTAGACATGCGCCAGCAACTTGGATTCCTATTTCACGGGTGAACTGGAGTCGGGACGGTTCCTACAGGGACGGCAATTGCGGCGCCGCGGTTGTCTTCTCCTCGTCGGCTCGTCGCCTTCCCTCTACACGAATTACTGAAGAGCTGTCGTTGTGTGTCTGAGTCCCCTACTTATATTTCCCTCCGCTTCCTCTCCTACCTTCGTTCCTCGCACCTACTTTCTCTTGGTACTTGAGAAGATGTTGACGGATTTGTACTGACATGACCCGTATATATGATATGTTTAGAACGCAATAAAATGACCCCGAGATTCTTGCGCGAGTGCCTCAAACAGAGCAGTGACATCGCTAGTTCGCCCCAAGAATTTTTGTGGGTGTTTATTTTCCCGTACTGCGAGATGTAAAGGCTTTGAGGGCACAGCTTCGAGCATTTTTATGAAGGTGCAATGCGGTTTACGTGTTTTTTTTCCACAGCGGCTCCCCCAGCTGAGCATGGCTCTCACATCGAGACCTTGCGGTGGCTCTGGAGGAGCCTGTGGCCAAAGCGAAACCCAGGGTGAGCACATTTATTCTCTTGGATAAAGACAACTACGGGCATGGATGCAGTTATTTCAGACTTTTCTTACTTGTGTATTAGCGGAGCGTGCATAATTCGCCTAAAGAGCAACATTCCAAGACAAGTGGGTCGTGAACACACGAACTGAATGATGATTTCGACAAAGCAAAGTATCTTGCTTCGCCCGTATGTTTTCACCTTTTATTCTGAAATTTTATGGAAAACGGTGGTTTGCGCCACATCGTCCGCTTGTAGCTTTATTAGAATTATTTCCAAAGAGAAGGACAACGAATTTTTGTGGAGTATATTCTCTGTATCCTAAATAAAATGGCATAACTTACAATACCTTGAGCCTTTGACAAAGGTACACAGCGCCTGTACTGTCCCTTCAATTGTACGCTGTCCCTGTTTTTTGCTCTCTGAATCTTAGTCGAACATGAATCACCAACATGCCACGTACCTATCCTATATCTGCCAGCCATAAGCCTGCTGACAAAATGATTTCTGGCATCTATGACACTGAGCCGCACAACAACGTACTTTCAATTGTACTCGAGCTGAAAAGAGGTATGCAAAATTGTCCCCAGCTAAAATAATAATAAAGTGTAGTCTTTCCTATTCAATTGTGCACTTCTTGAGCCAGGCATTAAAACTGGCGGAGCTGTTTGTGTACGTGCCGTAGTGTCAATTTTGAGACACGTAGTAGCTCCACCGTTCAGAGTTATGAAAGTTTAGTGCCAAACGAATGTTATATCCACTAATGTATTTAAAAATTCTCTTTAGTATTCCAGAAAATATTACGCCCAATTTTATGTCAGCTGGAGGACATGAACTCCACAAAAGTCGTTTGTGTGTCGCTTCAAGCAAAAGTGGAGAGGCCTTCGTAACGTTTCATAGCAAGCTGGGTACTCGACTCGTGAAAAAATCGACAGTGAAAGGGAAACAAAGTCGAATTTTCTGCAATTAAACAATGATATTTATCGAAGAAACGTAATTACTTTGGCGTCTGTATTGGTGGATTGCTTTAAGGACAACACAGTTTACTTTGGCGCCAAAGTGTGACCCACTTTTGAAACGAAGCTTCGGAGTGTTCTCATTAGCCGGCACTTTGTTTGAGAGGCTAAATTCATTACATATTGCAATCGTGCTCAGGGGTAGGGGAAACGGGTTTTAAATTGTGGCGCGTTTATTCTAGGAGGTTATTTCCCACCAGTATTATAGCCCACAGGAAGAAAATCTCAGAAAGATAAGCGCCCTTGTAAGAAGTTAGTAACTTGGGCCAGGAGTGTGGCTTGATACGACTCCTAACACGCAAACGCCAGTGATAGATATCGCGCCTAGTCAATATTAGAGTTGTCACCATTCTGATCGACTGTGTGGTTTTAACGCGACGACGCTTCACAAACGATGGGGCACGGTAGTGGAGGGCTCCCGAATAATTTTGGCCATCTGGGGGATCGTTAACGTGCTCCGAAATCCCCAACACACGAGCATTTTTGCTTTTCGCCTCTTTGAGAAAAGCGGCCGTCGCGGACGGGAATCAAACTCGCGTTCTCGTGCTCAGCAGCAGAACGCCTCAGCCACGGAGCAACCGTGGCTGCGGGCACCATTATAGATAAGATTTTTTATTTCTAGATCTCATGTAGCGTTGTGAAAAACTACATCAATCTTCCTTAAGGATGCAAGCCTTAGCCCTGCTCCTGTATCCTGACTACACTTTATAAAAAAAAGTGAACAAAATATTTTTCACGAAAAAGAGTTTGCTTGAGCCTAAGGTCTAAGCATTAGACCTAAAGGTCTAAAGTGCCTGAAGCACTTTAAACATACAGACGGAATGCTGACATGGTAATTATAGAGGTTTGTTAGCAACTCAGTTTTTGTCTTCTTATTTTTAAGTAGTACCTGCGGTGCACTTCCCTGAGACAATTAGCCCAACAAAAAACCTAAGGAATCATACCCGACAGCTAATAACTGAGGAGGGAGCGGTTGATGTCAGCAGATGTAGGAAAGCCACATTATCCATTTTCTTCCCCTTCAGTCTTTAATTGAGGTTATTTGTGTACGTGTAGTATACTGGTCCGGGGCTCCTCAATGGCGAGTTAAAAGAACAGAGGAAACAAAACTCATGTTCCCATATTTTTCTTCTATAATAGGGCATCTCCTGCTGGCGAGGAAGATGATGGAGGCGCCGAAAAGAAGTCTTGGATGGGAACCATTTTGGGATGGATGCCGAATAAATGAGGTGAGGATGCATGTGCACCTCTGCTTGAAGAGCAGCATACTTGATAAACGCGTACCTAGTACTACTACCGGGTATTGTTAAGCCCTGTGTAGTGGCTTTTCAAAGCTACTGGCCTGTTGTGTGTTTTTCCTAAATGGTTTCACGTTCGATTATTTCCGATACCCACTCACGAAATCTTTTGAATGACGAGCCGTTAACATTGAACTGCGCTGTGAGGCGATATCGCCCCCTTGTGCGAGAGGACGAATTCAACGCAGCTCTTTCAAACGCCCTTGTTTTACGCAGAAATCTATTAAAATTTGCGGGAAAGAAATCTTCATACTAGGTAGATAGCCAAGTCATAAGCCCCCTAAAATTGTCATTTTTCGCCACATTTGCAATCAGCCTCTAGGAGAAAATGGGAAATAATTAATGGGTCCGACGTATTGGTAGGAATCGACGTAAGAGGAAGCGAACTTGAGTGTGATACTTCTCTGAGATTGTTATTGTACGCCGCGTAGTTAAACATTTTTCAGAACGGTGAGGATTGGTGTTTGCGGCGAAAAATACGAAACATAGCAGAAAACGCTCATTGTCTCAATCGCTCTGGCTAAGACGCCACAAGCTCCAAACGCAGAGAACGTGAAACATGCAGGTACTCTTACTTCCCCAAGGAGCTCCCCGCAAGACATTTCCCTGGCCGAACCCTCCCGAGCGGTAGCATCCGGCCAGTCACCCCCGCCCCCTCCCCCCCCCCTCTTTTTCCTTCCTGCCACTAAGTTATCTGGTGCAAAACAAAATCACCAGCCACACCCGGCCAGCAAGCTGCAGCAGACGCACCCCACATAAAAATAAATTAGAACCAGGGGAGGTTTAATCCTGGGCATGGGTGCTTCCTGTATTCCTTTGCCGATAAGCAGTGCTTGTTTACACATACCAATTAACGGTTGAATTTTCAGGTTTCCAAAATTCGCGATTGCAACCAAACATTAAAGATGTTGGGGTTAACACTATATGTCTCAAAGCGATTAAAGTGGCCTACCCTACGGGGAGAGGCGGGGTCATCGGCGTGTGCGCACCTTTGCAACTAACATAGCTGGCCGCAAATCAGGAGCGCCGGGCCCCACAATGAGAGCTGATTCAACGTAGACCTCACAGAAACTTTAGATAAGTCAATTAAGAACTGCTGGAGCTCCAGCACAGCTTTCCCGCATCATTCTAAGAAGGGCATTGAAGCCATCTTCGCGGTTGCAATCAGAGTAAAATTGCACTAAGTAGCTGTCGTGACGTCGGGAAGCAAGAACTGGCATTGTCGTTTATTCTGGCAAAAGTGCCACGCACACTCGTTGAAGTTGCCACAGCGTGGAAACTCATCCCCCCTTCCCTTTACTATGGATGTGTTGAGTCGTGTGCTGAGTGACTTTACAACACTCTAAGCTAATCGGCCTTACTCTATTGGGCAAATATACCTTGTGTGTAAGGGTTCAGGAGGCAGTTATATGTTCGTCGTTGTACTATTTAGCTGCATACTGAGTGTAGTAAACTTAGTGATCTGTCAACCGGTTCTTATGTTTCAGGGTGATTCGAAGCTCCACCCCATGATAGCGAATTTATGAACCAGGATAAAATGAAGTACTGTGGACCCTCAACAACTCCAAGTGACTTAATTACTTGAATTTTGGGTAATTGGGAGTGATCGACTGGTCCCGGCAAAAAACATGCTATTCAATAGAAGAAAGCGCGGGATGATTCGAGGCTAAAAGCCCTTATGTCAGTAATTGGAAGTTATTTCGAAAAAGAAAAGCATGAAGGTGACCGTTATTTCTCGATAAAATTGCATATTTTCAACCGTCAAAACACCCCCGCGCTCTATACTATGTCGGCGCGGTCGCTATTCAGGCAGAATACAGTCATTAAAGCGGCAGATCAGTTGAGACTGGCGCTAGCGCACGCATCCCTCTGTTTTCAGCTACTTTTCACGGTAGACGCTTCCGAATTCGGTTTCACGGCTACTCGTATCGTATCCTCAAATTGGTGACGACAGTAAAAATTGTGAACAAAAGCAAAAAGGGCGACGTATAGCGAACTTATAAAAATGCTGTTGTCCTATTTCCTGTTTAATTGGAATTTCGGTTAATACGAAGTTTTGCGGCACCCGTGGACGTCGTACTAACGGTAGTCGACTGTATTAAGCATTTTGTACGTACTTATTTCTGGACTCCACATCCCGCATTTTCATGGTGTTGCAGAGTAGTGTTTTGTTCACCCTAGTATTCCGCTTCGAATTGCAACACTGAAAATAGGTTTAATGCTCTGACGCTACGACAGTTAATACGGCTAGCAATATATTAGGGAAGGGGCAGAGGTCTGCGAAATCATCTGTTCAAGACGGGAATCTTCCCCCAGCAACCAACACGGTAATGTTTGTTTCCTTACAGAATCAGTTACCGGTCCGGCTGGCGCAATTAGGTACAACCTACGTTTTATTCAGCACAAAATCCACCGCCTTAGTCTGTTCGCTAGTAAGGTGAAGTGCGCCTCTCTGAACAAATGTAGGGTAAACATTAACCACGTAGTAAAATAAGGTCACGACCGGTGCTTTGCACTGCGAAGCCACATACGTTCGGAAATTTTGCATTGCTTCACTTGCTGAGAACAGCCGAAATTCTATGTGAAACACGCAGCATGGAAAAATACGCTACGCTTCCACCCCTGAAAAATGTGCTACGTGGCATTTGCATATTTATCGCATTAGGCACGAACCTACCAAACAGATGTCAACGATGGGCTTGGCTTGTTTTACGTCGCTTGCGGAAGATATTCTCTTCAATCTTCAACGCAATCGTGAGAGGTTAAAAAGGGAAGTTGTGGGCTGTCTGAAGAACACTTGACAGTAATCGGTGAGCCAGCAAAACGCTACCAGTGTTTTGATATCTGCATCCACATAACACCATTCTATGCTTATTTGGGAGTAATCTGTGGCGATCCGAGCTATTGAAACAGAGCGGCTTCTGTATCATAGAAATACAGTTTTTACCGAACATTTTCAAGAACGGCTGGTATCGGTGACATGCCAGATACCAGTATAAAGTGTAGAAATCTTTCAGAGGTTAAAACGTTGAAGCGGTAACATGTTATTTTCGGGGGTGTGAGCAAGAAATGTATGGCGTGTGCCTTTAGATAAGTTTGCTGTTCCACGAGCTTGCCAAAGTGTAAATAGAACCTTTTAACACTTCTGTACTTCCTTCAAGCAAACGCTTGCTATAGAAGACAAGAAATGTAAACATTGACAGTAGACTTTTCCTGCTATTCTGTGCCAAAACTGTAGCCTTCAGATGAGTTTCCTGCTCGACGAACCTGCTAAAGCGCTAATAGAGCCTTTAAACACCGTTGTGTTTCCTTCAAGCACACGCTTGCAATAGAAAACCATGAATGTAAACATTGACAGTAGAGTTTTTTTTCTTCTATTGGGTCTCAAAACTGTAGCCGGGCTATACAGGAGCCGTGTAGATATATAAATGAATCACGCAACCCGAGAAGAAATAATTTTCACCAAAATCTCCCATACAGCTCCATTAATTTGTTAGCGCGTAAAGGCAGCCGGCTGAGCAAGACACTTTTTTCATGGAAGCGAAGCCTCAAGAACTTTTGAGACAGCATGCACAGTACCCCAACCTTTTCTCATTGTTTTACCGCGCGGTTATTTTCCTGAACTTAGCAAGGCCCTGTATATCATGATTTTTCCACCCCAGTTGTGCAATAGAAAACTGTGCAATAGAAAACCAGTTGTGCAATAGAAACTGCCTATACACGGAACGAAAGTATTAATTAGCACTTTTGCTAGCCACAGTGACGTTGATACCACCCGTACAGGTACAAGCATAGAGCTCCGCTGTCTTTAGCGCACAATCGATTCGAGACCTGCAAATAGGCTAATGATTAGTTCAGGCAAAGTGAAGAGCTTTCATTTTTTGGCTGTTGAAACTAAATTAGCTCTAAGTGTTATTTCGGGCATTCACCGTCCTTAAATGTTCTGTTTCAACGAAAAGTAATGCTAGACCGGACCTTTTCAAATTCTCAAATTGCGGGACTCTGCGATGGGTTCATTTATGACTCGGGTCATGCGTGAGTGCTCTTCAAAATAGTTCACTGACAATGCTACAGCTGAGAAAGATGTTGGTAATTTTGTAGGGACAGGTAATGGGAAAACTCATATGAGGTTAAATTAAAAAGTAGATACCATTTACTGTTTCTACGTTTTCACAATATCTAGATGTTTCATCTACTGTGTCGTAGGCGTTTACATCAAATATATTAAAGTCGGAAGTCTAAAGGCACCGATGTAAATTTATACACTACCGCGTTTTAATGACTATCTCTCCTGTTTGAGTGTGAATTAGAATATATTAAAGCACTAATTAGCAAACCAGGAAATGCGGCGACTCGGCAACTACCCTCGTAAAGATTTTCTACAAAATTTCCAGTGGAGAAGTGTATGATTCCTGGTGCTTATAAGATAAACGGCGAGGATTATTCTGGGATACTAGTCCAGCTTAGTAATGAACAGAATATAAAATATGCTGTTTTCTGGAGAATAAGGAGTCACGAATGGCTGCAGTACCAAGACGTGAGGGAAATGGACAATGGTGCCAGCATCAAAACCCCTGGCGGCGATAGATATAGAGCAACACTGGAAGGTTTCTTGCGTTTGCGGGAGTTGTGGTGTGGCATTTTAACGAAAATTAGTGTCATCAATTTCAGGTGCCCGCTCTTTAAGAAGAAATGTTCAGGCCACTCTTGAGCTTGAGCCTGCTCATTCATGGGCAGTACAAGCTTTTTATCCTGCTTCTACCCAGAATTTCTAGGTCAACCCGTTAACCAAAAAAAAAACATTCTGGCGGATAGCTTGTCTCTTATTACGATTATTTTTCCGCATGGCATAAAGGGGGGGGGGTGAGTTAAAGGCGAGCGAAGTTCATTAGACGAACATGAAAACGTTCGCCTTGCGGATGAAGTCTATGAGGGAACGGGGAATGGGGTCACTGAATCCATGTGGTGTATGTGGATGCGTCGTCAACACAGTGGCCCGTCGCCCGAAGACGTCGTATCCTCGTGTGAAATTAATGCTTTGCCTAGTCGAGCAGTTTTGCCTTCGCCAGCAGTTTGACTTAGTTTGATTGCAGCTGCACCGTATCCTAGGCAACGCATAACGTGACTCACCGCGCCGAGCTCCTCCTCCACCCCGTGTGCTAGCTGCCGCAGCAGGCGGTGGCTTGGCGCATGCGCTCTTCGTAACTGGGTCGCCGCATGACTAGCCGTGAGCCTGGCTAAGAGGAGCACCGCACTTGCCTAGTCACTGCAAGCTTGTTCATGGAAGAGAGGGAGGACGGGCCGGCTTCTTTGACCTTTGCGCGTTAGCGGGAGGCTTTGAGCCGTCATCGGCAAGCACCGTCTTACGACCCCACGGATATCGGCCGGCGAGCTACTTCGATGGAAAGTGTCCAGAATGATGAGCGCGCGAGGCTAGCGTGGGAGACTTAGGAAGTGTGCCTGCGTAAGCCTAATCACTGTATTGTCGAGCCGCCGACCTAGGTACAGCCGCCATACCTGCCTTAACAATAGTGTAACTAAGTGTAATATTTGCAGCTAAATCAAAGGTTAACCAAGTGAAACGAAGACTTAACAGGGCTAAACCAAGCTTTGGCGTTGCATACGTTGAGTTGGCCAAGCCCCAACAATTTTTTATTCTTACTTTGTGATAGTTCTATTATTTTACTTTAAAAACACACCCTCTGCATGGATGCGACCGGCTGCTAAGAATAACGTGCTCTAAAAAGCACATCCCTGACTGTAAAAGAGACTTGCGCTGCTCACTACAAAATATTTTAACTTTCAGATGGGACCAAAACGCAGAGTCAGCCTCCAGGAAGAGCTTCTACGCAACACCCACCCTATCGGACATTTGAAAAACTACTGTCCCCTGTGCCCACTGTACGAGACCGGTGTGCGGGGCACACACAAAACATGTGCCCATTATATGGGTGGTCTTGCTGTGCTCACGAATTTCGGTGGGCAGCAGAAACTCAAAGATACTGAAATGAGAAGGCTTTGAAAGTCTCTACTACTGGAAGGAACGTCCTTTGTATGATCGTGCTTGCGGGGCTTGATGAAAAAAAAAGTTTAAAGAAAAAAAAAAACACCGAGCGCTCCTGTGTGCGTGATCCGCGACGGCTGCCCAGCGTCCCCTGCGGACGTTTGTCAAGCCATGCATACCCACTCACAGAGGATTGCGGCAAGCGCTTGGCAGATAACAAAACAAAGAAAATGCCGAGCGCTCGTACGTGTGGGTGCCTCGCGGCGGCTGCCCAGCGTCCCCGCATACCAACTTAGGAAAATTGGCCAAGACTGGCCAACGAACTTCAGCGTTCGCCATAATCCTGGTAACACTTGCTCAGGACAACAAAGACCCAGCGTTTGCAGTAATCGTGGCAACACTTACACGGAACCAGAAAGACACATCGTAGCGTACAGCCTCAAAGGTGATTTCCAATAATCATTACATCCAAAAAAATGAAAAAAAAAAACCTTAGAGCAGGCAATTATGAGTAAAGGTCTTGCGGCAGCAAAAAAAGGAAGCAAATTCGCTTCAATTTTAGACTTAAAGGAGCCATGAAGACAAAATACAAGTTGGGTTTATTAGAAAGACTGCTTAGTCCCGAACCCGATACCAATAAATCGCAATCTTCGAAGCAGTCGCGACAGCCAATTTTTCCCGCAACTTTTCTATGACGTCACGGAACCTTGTTTGTGCGTTCGGCGGCCGCCTAAGAGAGCTGTCGCGACGACACATGACTGGACGTCTGTAATGGGGCCTCTACCGCATCGCTTTACCGCATCGCTTGAATTAACTACGTTGCAAAATTATGTTTTATTGTTGGCGCGTCATTCCCGTATGACGTCATAACACGTCACTGTGGCGCAAAATTTGAAAGTGGCGCAAAATTTTAAATACTTCTTGCTTTTTTTTTTTTCGTTAAAAAACCTCTTTGGCTCTAAAACCTGGAGCTGAGTGAGATACTGAATCCTCGTTCTTTCAAATTAAACGAAGTTGTATTTTCTCTTCATGGCTCCTTTAAACCTTCGTGATGGTCGTGAAGGCTGCGTACAGCTTCGCTGCCTTCAGATCCTTCAGATCCTAACTTCAGATAGTGAAGCTTCCTTCATTTTTGTTGTACCATCGGAACTTTTTTCATGTCCATTTGCTATTCTTTCGTTTGTATAATAATGTGTTCATCGACAGCAGCTTATTTTTCTCAGCAAATTCCATTGGTGTGTTTCCGCGTCTATTCTAAAGTATCTCACTGACCTCCCACTGCCGACCATTGCGTTAAAGTCTCCCATCCCATTCACGAACTGTGTTGTTGCCTTCTTTATCGTTGATTCCATGTCCTCGTAGAAACTGTCGACGGCTTCATCATCATAGCTGGTTGCTGGCGCATAGGCCTGTGCTATCTTTAACCGGTATCGCTTGCTAGATTGATTACAATAGCCGCGACTCTCTCGCTCCCACTGAATAGCTACTTCACGTTCGGCGCTATTCCCCAATGAAAAAGAAATCCCACCCCATGTTCTTTCTTCTCTTCGGGTCCTCCATACCCCATGGTTTGCCGCTACGCAACTCCACGAAGCCTTCTGTCTTTCTAACTAATATTTCACTTGATTTCCGTGAGCTTTTCCAGTAGTACAACTAAGCTTCCATCGCTAGATGGAGTTCGTGCGTTGAACGTTGGTAGACTCAACTATTTTATACTTTTGCTTAATTTAATGTTGTATGCTCCTGCCAGTAAAAACCTCTAGGGTTGAGGGCATTTCCATCAAGTCTGTGAGTCAAAGAGAAGAAAAGATGGAAGGGAGGACAGAAACGGAGAAGAAGACAGATGAAGGAATCTGCACAAGTGGCACGGAAAATCCTTTTTTATCGGCTACTCTCCTCCCCCAGCTTTTTCTTCTCTCTCGCTCATCTTATGAAGTGGTCGTCGCAAAATTGATTTCCTGGATGTCCAGAGGCGATGTGGCCAGAGCGTGGCAGTGTACGGCGCTCCCGCCAAACATCGCCTCGGAGCGCTGGATTTGTGTTTCAGGGGCTTGCAACAGGTGTTCTAAAAACCAAACGCGGCAATCTTCACCACCAGATATTGTGCAGGAGTAGACGAACGCTATACCACTCGCGCTAGACTGCTTTCAATCAATAGATTATAAATTATGGTGCGAGTGTTCGTGTCTAGAGTATGTGGGTCTATACAGATTTACAATCGAAAAAGGGCAGTGAATTGTCTTTTTAGAAAAGGCTATTGGGACAGTGGAAGAAGCGATGGCGCAGATCTAATGTAATTTGGGGGAAGCAGTGAAAACATTTGCAGGTCGGGAGGGGTTCATGCTACTCCCGGAATATTTGAAAAGAACCGGAACCATCGGCTGAAAACTTGTCAAGTGCTGCCGCAGTTCTGTGGAGGAGTGTAAGGGACCTATATGAAGACCGGATGTGGAGGATGATGTAATTGTCCGGTCTTTTTGTCCTTTTTTCAACGAATGATTTCTATGGCCGCAGGTTGTGTTTGGGTCGATGGAAGACACGGTGCTAAGTTGGAATCGCCGGAAGTGTACGCACCTGAACGTTTCTACGTCGCTACATTGACTAACTGGTTTTCCCGCGAAAAATGCTCATAGCCAGCCTTCGAGGCGCGCTTTAATACAGTTCGGTTGTTTCATACGAGATAATGCGTTTTATCACCATGAAGTTTATTGGAGTCCACCTTAGCTGTATTATAATTCAGGTCTACCCCATCAGAATGAAACCGATTATTCATAATTTGTTTTTCACTGTTAACTGCCTACAGTTTTATTTATGAGGTACTTCAGCGGCCAGTTTTGTGCGCCATTTTTCCGACTTTACCTTGATGTGGGGCCTAAGCTCTTTAACGATAACAATATGGCAAACTGACGGCACGGGTGAGTGACCAAAGGTAAAGTTCTGGGTAAAGCAACTTCGGACTAACATTTTGTGTACCACAGGGCGGCACTGAAGAGATCGGGGGTGTTTGATCCCTGTGTTTCAGGACGAACCTTTCAGAAATTAGAGTTGAGCACCAAAAGTTTGGTTGATGAATCGGCGTTGAGGCTGTGACATTACGCCAGCTGACCAATTAAATTGCACCTAGTATACATGGCATGACTGTAAAATATAGGTGAATAAAGTGTACAATGGGCGGAAGTGGATGGAAATAAGACGTGAATTGAGATCACCATGCGTTCTCAGTTCCCACGCTATTGTTAGGATTTGGGTTTCCCAAAAGCTGCTTCTCGAAGTGAACGGATGAGAGTATGTAACGGTGTCCCGAACGGTAGGAGTCGAAGAGAAAATAATTTTCACATAATTGGAGCAAGAAATTTTACGCCAATTAAGTTCGACAATTGAACCGTTTACCATTCGCGGTTTTTCGCTGACCCGCAGTTTTACACCGTTGACGATTGTATCCTACGCCAAAAGCCCGCTAATGCTGTACGCCCATCTTTCGCGCAGCCAACTGAAGCAGGGAGGAGGCGACAGACTTAATTTTTCACCTATAAATTTAGAACTTGGCCTGCGTGGCCAAAAGCAGAAACACTCAGCTTTCGGGCTACTAGAATGGACGCCGCGTCTCGTACAAGTTGCGCGAGTGATTCGTCTGAAGACCACAGGCGAGTGAATGCACCGCGGGGCTATAGAGGGAGCTTAGCCGAGCCGTACTCGTCGAGTTAACGTCATTTGGGAGACGCCTTTCAACCAAGATTACTTCAAGTTCGTTGCCACCTTCCGAGCAAAAACGACAGGATGAGGAAAAAGTAATGCAGATGTCATCATAGCCGTGCTAGTAAAACTTCATATATTTCAAGTCAGGGGAGCTTCGCGCTCGAAAGCGACAGAAGCCCTCAGTCCAGGGTTCCTTCAGTGGCTGAGCTTCTGCGTGCCCGGTCCACCAACCGTCGCGGGTCCTGCGGGTCCGAGCTACAGTGATCCCTCGTTAACTCGAAATCCCAAAATCCTCTGAAAATTTCGATATAGGCGGACTTTCGATTTAAAGGGGGGAAATACATGGCGCCTACGGGACTTAACCAACATTTCGATATCTCAGTTTGAGTGAACAAGGGATTACTGTAACTCATTGATCAGCCTTGCCTTTTTTCTTACACCAAGATTTTAATGCTGCGCAATAAAACATCCAGTGGCAGCATGTTATCGTTTTTCACATCCCTGAGCATTTGGTATTTGCATGTTAAGCGATAGGAACAAGGTTTTTCGGATGTATTTATTTCACGTTTGACTGTTATGTCACGGCAGCCATTTGCATTTCAGTCCTAATCAACTGTTTGTTACGAGAAGCGAATAAGCTCAGTAGTGATTTTCTTGTTAGGTGAAAGGTAAAGCTTCCTTGTTGGCTGAACCACGAGGGAAATTTTATGACTGTTTAGGGAGTAGGCTCAGTTAGTGTAGCTGATGCGGATTGCTACATTTATTTGGATAGCGTCGGCCCGGCCAGAAGTGGCAGCGGCGAAGACGAGCTACCGCCCAGCTGCGCAGTCGTGTTCGATCTCGTGCGCAGCGCGTGGAACTGCTTACGCTGGCCAGGCACCGATTGTGTCGCTGGTGATGACGATGGCGACGGTGTCGCTACAGGGCTCCAACCCCCTTAGCGCGAAGCGCGGTAAAGTAGCAAATGTAAATAACAATGCACGAAAATGCACTGTGCGCCATGCACTATGCACAGGTATGTACAGAAGGGGTTATTTGTTATGTATGTACAAATTCGAGGTCCCTAGGCGGTCCTGGTCAGTTACCGTGAGAGCGTCCCGTCAGCAGGTGGGCCCCCGGTGGCCTTGGCTGGGAGTGGAGAATGGGACGAGCTCGCGTAGGTTGTAGCAGTCCCGAATAGAAAATGACGGGAGCCGCTGCCGCTGCGTAGACGACAAGGCGGTGTTTGCAGAATGGGTCCTCGTCGAGCAGCCACTTGCTACGCAGGTACACTGGCATTCCGCTGCATGTACAAACAGGCTGATGTTCTTGACAATGAAGTGTTGAGCACGGGTTCAGGTGCAGCCTCGTGGCGCGGGTTAGACGTGAGGCCGTGGTAAGACCCCTGTACTAACCCCATCTACAGCGAGACGTCCAAGTCCCGGAATGCCGATGAGTACTTGCACGAATCCCGAGCCGCCGTCTACAGCGTGCGTGCGAGAGACATTGGGCAAGACGGTGCTGATGACTCGTGGGAGTGCGCCGCAGGAGCGTCAGCGACGAAACTCGCTTTCTTGCCGGGTGCTTTCGACATCGACGGCGATTGCGGCATGTAGGTGCTGCAGCGCGATCCTTTGGCGGCGACATCAGTGATTGATGACGTTGGAAGTGCTCCGCAGGTGTGCCGTGCTGCGTATGATCATTCGGCAGGCCACGTGCACCGGAATGCTCCTGTCACAATTGAGGCAGTGCAGCAGTCGCGGATGCTTTGCCAAAGTACTCTTCAGGGCGTATTTGGGCGTGTTGCTCTGAGAGTTGTGATGTCGGGATGTAGTCACCATGGTTATTGGCCTCACTCTCCCTAGATTACCGCTTACGCATTGACGGCAGCACAATGGGAGACGTGAGTTCAGCAGGGTTGGCGTTGGGAGCCACTACGTGTGTCTCCAGCAAGTTATACTGCGACTGCACAGGAGCAGGGCAGTGTTTCAGCGTCGTGGTGCATATGATGTGTGACGGTGGGGTAGCGGTCGACCGAGTTGGGCAAGATTGAATGATCACGGAGCAAAGGCGCTGACGGGACCCCTCGCTTGGCGTAGTAGAAGCGGTCGAGGCGGGATGTGACTGGTGGGTTTCCGTGACGTCGTCTGCTGCAAGTGTCGTCGGTGTAGGTGTGGCTGCCGCGCTGGAGATGGCGTCTAGGGGGCCGACACTCGTGGCCGTGGACGAAGGCGATTGCGCCAAGGGTACAATGGGCGGCCGCGTAGCGTGCGCAGAGCGTACGTGTACCTCTTCTGTGGCGGGCCGAAAGCCGTTCTCGCTGAAGCCGTCTGGCTCGAGAATGGAAGCACGAAGGTTGAGCGGAAGCGTCTCCCAGAGGATGGCGTGCTTCAGAGGCTGTATGCTGACGTGGTTGAGCCAAAGGGCAGCCTCGAACTTGAAACACCAACCTCTGAGGTTGCGTGGCTCGAACACCGGTATTGGCGGTCCCCCGCACCCCTCCCCCGTCGCCATGTCGGTGCGCCGCTGGCCCAGTAACAGGCGCGGAACTCCCGGGTCACCACATGTAAGGAGCAGGCTCGGTTAGTGTGGCTGATGCGGCTTCCTACATTTATTTGGAGAGTGTAGGCCCGGCCAGAAGTTGGGGCGGCGAAGACGAGCTAGCGCCCAGCTGCGCCGTCGTTTTCGATCACTTGTGCAGCGCGTGGAACTGCAGGCGCTGTCCAGGCACCGCTGCTGGTGATTGTGTTGCTGGTTGTGACGATGACGATGGTTTTTAAATTAGGTCAGCTCACGGAAAGCTTCGTTTTACGTTTATTTGACGTGGTCGACCACTTAGGAACTGTTAGGAACTGTTTTAAAATGCGAATGCATTTATTAGCCGGGGGTTGTCTTGCTCCGTTGGCCGGCGTGCGCCTGCATTCCTCCAGCGCGAGCGCACGTGAGCGCGCGCCTCGTAGTTCTGCCTTCGTCGTCGTCGTCGTCGTCGTAAATGCGAATACATTTCTTAGTCGGGGGTTGTCGTGCTCCGTAGGCGTGCGCCCGCAGGTGTTATCTCTCCGCGCTCCTCCTCGCCCCTAGCAACAGCTGTGGCGCGCCTAGCAACGGGAGCAGGTGGTAGCTCGGGCGGGAGTAGCGGAGGGCAAGGGGAGAGGACACGCCCGAGGGAACTTGATATCGCACGCCGTTGCCACGTCTCCCGTTCGAGACACGTCTCCGTACAAGGACTTGTATACCCTTGCCTACACCGGAGACGGAGTCCTTGTGGTGACCGTGTACCTCGCGCCCAACCTCGCTCGAGACGCCGTTGCCGCGCAGCTGGACGCGGCTATGGAAAGTGTGCGCGTGCGCTCCAAACCCTCTGACCCCATAGTCTTGGTTGGCGACTTCAACTTTGACGTGCACAAGAAGAGTGGCGAGTGGCTAGTCGAGTACATGCAGACCAGGCACTGTATGCATTGTCTCTCTGCCGGCTTCTACACGTGCCCCACTACCATTCACGGGAGTTGCATTGATCTGGTCTTTACGCGAAACTGTGACGCGCGTATGCTTCTCAAAGACCCTTTTACCGTGCACTTTAGCGATCACAAGGCAGTGATTGTGGCCGTCAGGTACAACGATGACACAAACAGGTGCTGATCAATACATGATTACGTTCACACTCTCGTCATTAATTACGCCAATACTCGCAACACACTCATCGGTGCACCCAATGCATTCGCATTTCTGCACGATTCCCTTCGGGGAGGTGCGGGGGAATTTTTTTTTATATGATGAAAACGCTTATAGATGCTTCTGCATTGATCTTTCGCCGTCTACAACTTTTGTGACATAACACACCGTAGTACCTGAAAGCGTACGGGGCTTCGTTGCCTGTTTTCACGTTTGTAGCGTTTTCTGCATTATTAATTGACTGCTAGTAGCGAGAATGGTATGAATAGTTAGATAATGGGATGGATGCGGCCTTCTGTTTCTGCTGTGTCAAGCGGGTGGCAGCGTCCGCATTTTATTTGCCGACAATGCCGCAGGGACTGCAAAGCTATTGCAAGGCATGCAATGTCATGACCCATTTGGGTAGCACGGTCATATAATAGTGTTATCCCGGCCAGCAGTTGTTCATGTGGTCCGCGGAACAGGGCTGACCGGAGCTATTGGAGTGTATGCTTGGAGTCGCAGAAGATCGCCCATCTTCGGCATGAGGCTTTCTCAATGGTATAAAGGGCGCAACCGACGGCGGTAAGTTCTGTAGCCGTGGATGTGATGCGATGGGCTATCTTGAATTCTCTGGACATCGAAAATTGTGGTATAACCATGGCAGCTGCAGAACCAGACGTTGTTGCCGAGCCATCGGTGTAAATATGGGTGCAGTCACTGTATCTTTCGTGTAGATAAAAGAGAGTTAGCTGCTGTTGTGCTAGCGTTGGACAATCTCGCTTCTTCGTTAAGACCGGGATAGTAAGGCATACTCGACTCTGCAGCGTACACCCAAGTGGGTGCAGCGGCCTCGTCGCAAGCGTATAGTTGAACACTATGCTAGCGATGTTGGCAGCTAATACCTTTGCGAAAGGTGCATGGGGGCGTTCCGATCTCATACTCATGAGGTGATGATCAGACAGTCTGGTAAAGTGCCTAAAATGAGCACTGAGTGTACCAATTGTCAGGTAGATGGACAAGGGGTGATCACCAGTCACAGCAATGGTTATAGCTATTGACGTGCACCGTTGTAGGCCAAGTCAACGTCGGAGGGCCTACCTTTTTTAATATTTGTGCGGCATTTTTGCCCACTGCGGTACAGCATTGCCCGAATGTACAGGCACGGGTACCGTATAGGGAACCCAAACATAGTGAATTATATAGTTGCAACATTGATTTCATGGACATTCTCCATGTCTTGCCACCAATGAACTGGAGAATATGGGAGAATATTCTGGTGCCTTTACTTGTGCATTTTTTCATTACTGGCAACGTGTTTTTCCCCTCACTACTGTGTATTTTCTCTGTTTTGGTGTATTACCCACTGTTTATTATTATATGTCTATTGCAAAGAATGATGGCAATTTGAACTTGTTGTTCCGTTTAGTGCCACGCAATAAATGTTTCTTTATTTATGAGGTTATCTTGTATGTGGCTTGAAAATATGTGAACAGACGACATAATTCGTAACCATCTGTAAACGGTACTGTAATTTGCAATTTCAAATTTCAAAACAAATATACTTTTTTTAACAGCGTGAAGGCACCAAGCCTGAGAATGATGTATTCAAACAAACACTAACCAATGCATGAAAGCGTCGGAGTACAGTTCCGACGCCTGTCGCATTGCGCAGCGCTTTCCACCATTCCAACTACCCGCTAAAATCGGTGTCCGTGAAACTGAAACCGAAAGTCAACAGTTGTTTGTCTGCCCGCTCAGAGCACTTCAATAAATTAGGCCGCAGGGTTATAGTCGAACCCGACTATAACGAACCCGGATAGAGCGAATTATGCTATATATCGAACAAAAATAAATCAGTTACGGAAATACACGCGAAACATATTCCTTATAACGAACTTCACACCTGACATATCGAACTGGGCGTGCCTAAAATGGCCGACAAAATTGCACGGTCTCAGAGTGGCAATTGAGATGTTGATTGACCGCGACCCCTGAGAAAAGGCCGCGACCGAGACATTGCGCCTCGTATAGAGTGGCATGACGCCCGACACTTTCCGTAAGTGTTTCCGACGCGCGGAACTCACGACGGAACCCGCCCAGTCAGTGAGTCCGCACCAAGATGGCAGCTCGCCAACCTTCCCGATGCTGTGCCGAAAGGAGTGTCCTTCGAAGGTTTCCTGAGTGTCGACGACGACGTTGCCGTCACGGTAAGCCCCTCGGACGCGGGCACCGTCAGCAGCACCGTCGTAATGCTGATGAAAAGCACCGAGGATGCAGAGGATGTCGTGAGTGAAAGCCGTCCGACGCTTAATGAAGTGCTTTCGGCAGTCGATGTCCTCCGCCAATATTTCTTCGATATTGAAGGACACGGAATCGAACCGGTGCAAACAATGTCTCGTGTAAAGAATGCTGTGCTAGTTGACGCTGCCAAAACGAAAGGGAAAACAAAAATCACCGCTTTTTTTTTTTCTGGAAGTAGGCAGTTAAGGCGTTAAGGCGGAAAGTAGCGTTATTATTTGCAATAAATCGATTGTTTTGTGTATGGTAATGACATACTTTATTTTGTTCGTTTCTGCATGCGGGGATGGCAAGGGGATTCCCGCGTATTGCGAACTCGTAACAATAAATTTGTTATAGGCGGGTTCGGCTATATCGAACTATTGGATATATCGAACTAATCGTGGCGCATATTGCAGTTCGCTATAACCGGGTTTGACCGTATGGAAGTGTCAATTCTTACTAGTATTTCTTTCTCTATGGTCCCTGTTGGAGAGACGAGTCGAGACAACGTTTTTAGACGGGTAGAAGGAGGTTAGGTAGCGCTCCCTAATAGTTAATCTGACAGCTTGTATCGCGTGTTTCATTTTATTGCGACCCTTCCATGCACACGTTCTTACTGAAAAAGTTAGCCAATGGTTTACCTGATTTGGTTGTGTCCACACTTCGAGGAACGCGTATGAATGCAAGCTGTTTTTTGCGGAAAGTCGTTTTTTGTACTGGTGGCTGATTGCTCCTTTTTCTCGTGATTTCCTCTTTTCGGTAACCTGCAAGAAATTCTCTCAAAATTTAACTGAACCTTTGTTTGTTGACCGGCTGTATAGGACTCGTTTCCGTGCTAGCCCAGTCGAAGATGTTTTAAAACGAGTCAAGAATATGGCAGTACCAAGAGGAGTAAGCATCTTTTTTTATAAGCTGCACACATAAACGCTAGCGGCCAAAACGTGAATATCAAAACAAAGATTTTTACGTGCCGAGGGGTGTCCCTTGTTTTCTGCGGAAAAAAACAGAAAGTTTAGAGCCCGTTCTCCAAGGTTCTAGGGATGCCGTGTTTTTTTAGAATAACCGCCAACGGGCTCTTAGAAAAGACGTTTCTCTGACATTCCATGCCATTCGGTATCTATGTATCACCCGTAATACTGTACCTTACGATTTCCTTCTCCTGGGCCTGCACGGAATCTGGCGGACCTGCATTGCTGTAAGAAATGCCGACGTAGATGCGCGTTCAGTGTGCTCTCATTTCGTGAAAAGTGTAAAATACGCCGAGTGTACGCAAGGCTGTGAGGATAAAATGTCACATGAACTTACCGAATAAAATTACAGATGACTGCCAGCTGCAAGCATGGCAGTGGTTTTTGAGGCAATCCACCACTCTGACTGGTCTCTCCGCCCACCCCATTTTAGTTAGCGTGTATTCTGCGTTGGGCAATGAAACAAAGAATGGCGCAATCGCACAGACGTCGGCTAATTTTTTGGGCAACTTTTCTTTATTATGCTGTAATGCCACTCGCATTCAGTGTTTATGTGGTACTGACTCGTTTAACTTGCGCGCAGCGCCACTGTGTTTCTGAAGCTCTTCACTGACAACGATGTCAGCTGGTGTACGTTTGGATTGGGTTGTAAGGTAGCTCAGGCTCAATGGGACCAAACTGAAAGAAAGCTTTGGTCTAACACGTGCGCATATTCGGGAGATTTTTGTTTGGGTCGTAAACTCGTACAAATCATCACAATTCCGGAGTTTTCCCGGTTATTCGGCAAAACTGGCAGGTACGTATTTTGGTAGGCCCCGGTTCCCTCTCCTCCCAGTCCAGGATCTGCTCCAGAAAATTAGTGGTAGGCTGCGCAAGGCAGCCTACCACTACTATTCACAATTAATCTGGAGGGATTTGGGCGAAAGTGCTTAACAGAGCCCGACATGATGTGGTTAATGTCAGCTCTGACCGGACACAGATTACAAGCTGAGAAGGAATGATTAGCTGGAGAAATGAGATGGCAGAAAGTAAGTGCGGCAAAGGGTGAGGTTGAAGCTGGCGCCAGAGAATCTCGTGACGCCGGCAGGATTTGAGGTTCCCTGGCGACTATACTAGGCCATCGAGGAGGTAGGGGTGACACATGTCATGAAAGATGAAAACGCGGTCTCGAGCACTGATCGTCGCCACGTGGCCGCTAGTGGACTCTACAGATCCGAACGCATGAATGGCTGTACAGGCCAGTGTTTGACGAGCTGCGATGCTACATGTTTGACGGTACAAATAAGCTTGGTGCAAGAAAAAGGAAGTCATGCGGGACGTTGAATTACTCAGGGTAGCGAGCGTTGCCCCATGATTGGTCCCAAATCTATCAATTATCCCAAAGTAACTTGCTCGGCACTGTATCGGTGGAAAGAAACAACAAGCGACATATTGCTGGTCCGGTTCGGCGTGACTGCAATGGGATTACAAGGCTGTAGCTATGCGCACATCGCGTGATTGCACAGGGAGCGTTTTACGACTTTTTATTTCCGATTGGCAATACTATTTGTGATGTGCTTTTGGTCTCCTATCACGAGGAAACTGGATTTGTCACAATCTAATTTTCACCCATTATTTGGGTTTCTCGGTACTCTGTTGTCTTTCTCTTCAGTTTCTCAAACACAACTGATGGCGCGGCCGGTACGTGGAATTTGGCACGTCAATAATAGCAGACCGGGATAAACTGAGGGGTACAGCAATCATGTTGAGGTTGGCGCAAAGCAATAGAGAGGAGGGAGAGAGAGTTGAAACTTTTACTTCAAGCAAGCGCTGACTAATTGGATAGAAAGAATCACAACACGAAAAGGGGGGTTAGTCGAAGTAGCTACATCTTTAATATAGTAATCGTTAGCAAAACGGCACTAATGTTATGTCAAAATGACCTGTAATATTACATCGTCACGTCATGATGGCCCTGGTTCTTTTTTATTTGCGGCAAAATGATAGGGAGAACTCTCTTTCACATAAAGGCCAATTTATACCCACATGTTATAGTTTGGAATATCCAGGCGAGCACGTTTAAAAACAAAAGGAAAAGTGCTGGAGCCATTGTTCGATTATCTGAATGAGGTTTGGAGCATCGGACTGATTTAAAATTTATAAAAGCAGAACCTTTAGACACAAACTCAACGTGGATTTTTTTTAGATTTCTTTGTTTTATTTTTTCATCATCTTCCTTCTACACTGATATATTTTCGGACGTTTCTTTCCTCTTGTCCTCCTTCGCCCTCTGAGTGGCATGTCGTTCCCGCCATGCCCGCAATCATCTCAGCTTTTTTCCTTATAAAGAGCCTTCTCTCTCCCCCTCTCTACATTTATCTAAATGAAATGATTGCCATGCACGATTAGACAGGACGCCGTAGGCTGTACGGATTGGCTATCTCGGCAATTTATTCCGCAAAAAAAAAACAACAACAGGACGACAGACCTCTTATTTCGAAATCACGTGCAATCTAAATCCCAGCCCACTCCACTGCATCAGGTTGTTGAATAATAGCTACTCCTAAAACAATCAGCGCCATTCTCTCGGTGAAGGTTGACGACCAGCGAAACGAGATAAAATACACATCACAAACACGGTTACTGAATGTAGACGTATTTATTTTCTCATCATTTGGTGACGTTCTTAAAATGGGCTTGCGATTACTTAATGCAACTTGGAAGGACTAGGATATAATTCCAGCAGAGAAACATGGGGCTGTCTGCCACCTTCCTTAAGAAGCCGAAGTAATGGCAGCAGACGAATTCTACATTTACAAGTTCGAGGTGACCTACCTAGGAATAACAATTCATGAAACTCGGTGCAGTGATGAAGTCCTCTTACCGGCAAATTCTAAGATGATTCTTTTTCAGAAACGTTTTGATAAAGTAAGACTTACAGCCGTTTCCTCCTGCTCATTCTCGATAAAGTTGTCTTCACTGGAGGGCATTTTTCCTCCCCAGATTTTTTTTACAGAAACGCGACATTTACTGCACACTAGCGATAAACAGCTTCGCTGTAAATTGTATTAGAAAGGCTGGAGGACTTCCAGAATTAACCGCTGGGTATGAGAACAGCAAGGTCGCTGAGATTTGCGTGACGCAAGTGAGACCTAACTACAGCGTAGCTTGGATGTCTCTATGAACGCTGGGAACCTGAGTTCGGAAAGGTTATCTGTTTATCTTTCATTTCGATAAGGCTTTCTGTCGGGTAACGGGTTTCGTAAGGCTAATTACGCCCAAATATACGGATATCGCTTTGGTCGGTATTCTAACTGCTGCGCTCCCTGCAGCATTCGACGGTGGCTCTTGCTCTTTCGAAACGTGGACTCCCACCTGCCATAAATGGGGCGTGCACAAATCGTACAATACCCATGCGGAAGTCAATCACTGATAGTAACAAGCGCAGTAGCTTCTTATGAACCGACGCCTATAGCTGTTCCCTGGGGAAGTTCAAGTCCATTTTAATGGGTGCCATCACTTTAGAGAAGCTTCCTTCATTTTACTCTATCATCACGGCTTGTGTTCTGACTGAACGCTTCCGATGTATTAAATCTTAAGCTGCGGCCAGGGATTGCCATGATATGTTAAGAAAAATACCTTGCCGCGGTATCTGTTTGTCGTTTGTGCGAAGCTGCCAAAGGTAAAGCAAAGGGAAAGAAAAACAGCGGGCCCTCTGCGGCTAATCTCTGTGGTGCACTTCTGGGGTTAGCCGCTAAAACAGATGAGTATTCAATTTCCTACTTAGTTACCGAAAAGAAAACGCAACGAGATTTGCTTAACGGAGATCAAAGTTGCACGAAAGCTGAACACGAACAGCGAAACCAAGGCTGGCCGACTGTAAAGCCTTTTTACACACCGCTGAGCGCGCCGCGCGGTGCCGCCTTCTGTGGCGTTACCTTAATTTTCATTGAGTAAGGCAATGAGGTGACCTTCCTAACCATGGTCAGCAGCCCTCGTTAGGGCGGCCGCATTCACCCTTGACGGACAGTGGTGGGGACACGACTCCGACATTCTATTATTTCGCGGCAGAGACTGAGGGAGGGGCAGTGAACGAGGTACAAAGAGAGGGAGAGATTGGAATGGGCAGGTAAAGAGCGGCCGAGGCTGTAGGCTGCGCAATGCGAAGAAGCGGACTGGAAGGAACATCATTAGCGGCCAGCCGCACCTACCACCAGCCGGGCCAACGCGAGGGAACGTGGATGTACAGACTATCAGGCTACGACAGATAATAAGAGGCAAGGCATAAAGTAGCGTAGCTTGGGAAACCATGGCTGAATTCTTTTTTTTACATCGCAGCTGTTTATGGCTGGAGTTCCGTGTATTTTTCGTGCTCGACAACGAATCCGGGGCGGCAAATTGTCTTGCGGCGTAGTTAACGTTACCGCAATGGTCAGCATAAAACGCTGTCGCTCGTGTTTTTGTTTGATAACATCCCCCAAAATACCATCACGATTGGCTTCTAGACGACTCATTTCTACGATGAGTTTCATCTACTAGTAATTAGATTTGTTTTGTTGAAAATATAACCGTTCAGAGAATTCCCGTCTGCAGTCAATACAAGGGCAACTAAGGAGGAATATATAGAGAGAAAACTACTGTAACTTTTTCAGGAGCAAACCTGTTTAATCCCCCCGCACGGGGCACCTTGAGTATTCATGGTGACGGTGTTGGCGACACCGCGGACCCCGAGCCCCCAACATAAACTGTAACCTACCGTGGTGATGTGTTTAAAGGTGAAGGGTAGAAGCCTCAAACGGTGGCCGTCGGAGCCCAGGTCAAGCTCCGGCGGATGGGCTCCCTGTCTGTCTACCAGGCAGGGAGCTCCGGGACCTCTCAGGCTATCAGGGTAAGGTTTGAGAAGAAAGTACCCCCGTCCCCTGCTTCTATTACATGCCATATGGTAAATCGAACCCCCCCCCAAACATGATCGGACCTTGAAAAGGGTCCGCACCGAAGAATCTTTTCCACGTCTTCCTGCCATCAACTCACCGAAACCTGACAACTACCCACGTTTTTTGATAGTTGAATCGGTTGACAAATCCAAGCCTCTTTCCTCACAATCTGTATTTCTTGTATCCAAGTTTCTTGAATCTATCCTAGGCAACACATACAATGCTAAAAAACTAAGAACTGGCGAGGTCCTAGTTGAGGTTAACTCACAGAAGCAAGCCACAACTCTCATGAGCCAAACCCGCATGGCAGACCTGGATATCAGAGTCACACCCCACCGCAGCCTCAACAGCTCCCAGGGTGTGATATCTGAGCCAGACCTCCTAACCGAGAAAGAGACCGATCTGCTCGAAGGCCTAAAAGATCAAGGCGTGACAGCAGTAAGGCGCATCGTCATTAGGAGAGATAACAAAGAAATAGCCACCAAACATCTGATTCTGACTTTCGACCGCTGCACACTGCCCGAGCATATCAACGCAGGTTTCATCCGTTGTTCTGTCCGGCCATACATCCCGAACCCGCGGCGCTGTTTCAAGTGCCAGAGGTTCGGGCATGGTACCAACTCCTGTCGTGGCAGAACAACATGTGCCAAATGTGGCCAGCATGATCATCTATCTGACAACTGCACTGCAACCAACCTTACCTGCCCGAATTGCCAGGGTCCACATGCAGCATACTCTCGCGCCTGTGAAAAGTTTCAACTAGAGAAGAAAATAATCAACATCAAAGTCACTGAAAACATCACCTTCCCCGAGGTGCGAAAGAGGTTCGCCGCTTTTCCCCTGGGGAGGTATGCCGACGCAGCTCGCCGGGGGGCGGAGCGGCGTCTGGTTTCGGCGGGGACCCAGTACCGCGAGTCGGACTTGGTCCCGCCCCCGCCCCCCCCCCTGGGTTGCCTCTGGCAGCCCAACCCGCCTCCGCACCACTCGCTGAGCCAGCAGCGGCTGTGGTGGCATCCACGTCCGGTGGGGATGCTGCTGCACCCACCGTTTCCCCCCTCTCCACCGGCCCGAAGCACACGCGAGGGCCCGGACGAGATGGAGACGGAGGCAGTCGCAGCGACCTCCCTCCACCCTCCTCACTGCCTGTGCCATCTGGGGTGCTCCCCACGCCTTCGGCACTGGCAGTGCAGGCAAAGAACACCCGAAAGGATACCATGGCAAGGGGGCCCAGTCCGCTGGGCACCCTTGCCTTCAGATGACGACATGGACGTCGAGCCCTTCCGGCTTTCATCGCAGCGGAAGGAACGGGCTGCGACGTCCAGGTCAGTAGAGAAGGTCAGAAAACCCCTTCCAAGAGTGCAAGCCCCGAAAGACCCTACATAAATAGTCACACTCCAGTAGCTCTGAACACATAATAATGGGAAGAGAAAATATTGTTCAATGGAATTCAGAGGCCTTCTGAATAATCTTGACGAAGTTTATGAGATTCTGCATGCCAAGGAGCCAAGTATAATGTGTGTCCAGGAAACACATCTGAAATCCAAACACACAAATTTCTTGAATAGTTACATGGTATACAGGAAAGAGAGGGATGGCTGCACACACTCTTCTGGCGGTGTTGCCATAATCACCCGCAAATCCTTAGCATGCCACCCTGTCACCTTGAACACCGTCCTTGAGGCTGTAGCCGTCCGCACAATAATATTTAATAGATTGATAACGGTATGCTCCATATACATTCCTCCTGATGTTGCACTTACGAGCTCCGACTTCGAGGCGCTGGTAGACCAGCTGCCCGAACCATACATCCTAACAGGCGACCTTAATGCTCACAACTCTCTTTGGGGCTCTTCTCGCACGGATGCCCGAGGTCGCCTGATAGAGAAATTCCTTACATCTTCTGGAGCATGCCTTTTCAACAATAAACAGCCTACATACCATAACATAGGTCACAACACATACTCATGTATTGACTTGGCTATTGGCTCCGCAGTTCTCTTTCCTCTTGTCGAGTGGGGTGTGGGAACTGACCCATATGGCAGTGACCACTTCCCCACCTCACTAACATACATAGGTAAAGGCCCATGCAGTCAATCTTCCCATAATAGGTTCAATGAAGCACGAGCTAACTGGAATACATTTACAGAGACATCCAAACTACACCACACATCCATAGGACACCTACACGTTGAAGAAGCTACCCAACTCCTCACGGCGCACATCCTCGACGCCGCCGAAAAGTCCATTCCCCACGCCTCTGGTGCCCCGCGCAACCAGCGGAGGCCGTGGTGGAATGAGGACTGCAGGCGGGCGCGAGAGGCCCAGAACAAGGCGTGGGGTGTCCTTCGTCGGTACCCCACGTCGGGTAACCTCATTTTGTTCAAACGGGCCAAGGCGTTAGGAAAACGTGTGCGCCGTGAGGCAAAACGAGAGAGTTGGCACACCTTCTTGACATCCATAAACTCTTACACAGACACACACAAAGTCTGGACACGAATACGAAAACTAAAAGGACAACAGACACACAGCCTTCCCCTGGTTAGTACAACAGGGGACACACTGGAAGCCAGGCTAACACACTTGCACAACACTTCGAACACGTGTCCAGTTCAGCACACTACACAAACACTTTCATGAAACACAAAACATCTGTAGAAAAGAAGTCCCTGCGTGATCACAACAAGTCGCACACTTCTTACAATTGTCCTTTTTCAATTCATGAGCTGAAGGTTGCTCTCAGCACATGTAAGCCTTCAGCTCCAGGTGCAGACAAAATCACATACACCATGATACAACACCTACACCCAGACACTCTTGAAACACTCTTACACCTATACAATAAAATATGGCTTTCGGGGCACATTCCACGCTCTTGGAGGGAGGCCATAGTGGTGGCTTTCTTGAAGGAAGGAAAGGACCCTTCCTCTCCTGCCAGTTATCGTCCCATTGCCCTGACAAGCTGCCTGTGTAAGCTCTTTGAGAAGATGATAAACAGGAGACTCGTGTACTTCTTAGAGTACCATGGTCTTCTCGAGAGCTGCCAGGCAGGCTTCAGGGCGGGGCGATCTACAAATGACCAACTTGTCGCTCTTGAGTCATACATAAAGGACGCTTTCATTCACAAACAGTTTTGCACAACGGTGTTTTTTGACCTTGAGAAGGCATATGACACCGCCTGGCGCTACGGGATCCTCAGTGACCTGAAGTCATTTGGTGTCTCAGGGAACATGATGAACATCCTTGCTAGTTATTTGTCCGAAAGAACTTTTCGTGTGTGAGTTGGTAGCGCATTCTCAAGGGTTCATGTACAAGAAAACGGCGTTCCGCAAGGTGGAGTTTTAAGCTGCACTCTTTTCATAGTTAAAATGAACTCCCTTGGAAAGGCATTGCCACCTACAATTTCTTATTCCATGTATGTAGACGACGTCCAGGTATCTTTTAAATCATGCAATATGTCCATCTGTGAGCGTCAAGTCCAGCTCGCTGTCAAAAAACTTGCCAGCTGGGCAGACAAGAATGGGTTTCAACTTAATCCAGAAAAAAGCACCTGTGTTGTCTTCTCCAGGAAGCGTGGGATCCATCCGGACCCAGACATTACACTTAATGGCGTTTCGATTCCTGTGAGGAAGGAACACAAGTTTTTAGGAGTGGTGTTGGATGAAAAACTTACATTCATACCTCACATTAAGCAATTGAAACATAAATGTCTAAAGGCTCTCAACATTCTTAAAATCTTGTCCCACCAGTCTTATGGAACGGACAAGCAACTCCTCTTACGTATTTTCACAAGCCTAGTGGGGTCCCGATTGGACTATGGAAGCGTCATTTATGGGTCTGCAACAAAAACGGCACTGAAAATGCTCGACCCAGTGCTGCATCTGGGTCTTCGCCTTGCATGTGGTGCTTTTCGCACTAGCCCAGTCGAGAGCCTCTACGCCGAGTGTGATAAATGGTCCCTATATCACCAGAGGATTTACATGGATTTGTTGTATGCCTCGAAAATCATGGCCCTGACTAACCACCCTTTTAATTCCACCATTAATAACACATCCTCACAACAACTGTTCTTAAATCGTCCATCCATCTCTCTGCCCTTTTCACTTAGGGTAAGAGAGGAAGCCTCTGAGCATGAGGTACCCTTTTTAGACATTCACAAGACACCCATCACTGATTTTATACCACCATGGAATCTGCGCCCTGTGCTCTGTGACCTGTCTTTTACGCATCTTGATAAGAACAGGGCACCAAGAATTGCGATTCAGCAGCATTTCATGTATCTGCAGGATAAATACAGGGCTGCAGAGTTTTTCACTGATGCTTCCAAAACGTTCACTGCGGTGTCTTGTGCTGCTCATGGACCCAATTTTGAAGGAGGTAGAACCATGAATGCAAAGACAAGTATTTTTTCGGCAGAAGCATATGGCATCTTTCTGGCTGTAAATCACATAGTTGAACATAATATTCCTAAATCTATCATCTATACAGATTCGCTGAGCGTCGTCCGTGCATTATCATCTGGAAAGTCATCGAAAAACCATGTAGTTAACCTTGTCTTGAAATCAATTATGCTGGCGTATTCTTCAAACCTTGAGGTGACTGTGTGTTGGGTGCCAGGCCACTCTGGCATCGGCGGAAATGAACTGGCGGATGAAATGGCCGCCAATGCTGCACTCCGAAACACAGTAAACATAACAACACTTCCTTACACAGACCTCAAGCCACACATAAGGCAGCAACTCCGTAAAACGTGGCAAGCAGACTGGAGTGAACAGACAGACAACAAACTACACGTAATAAAACCACACTTGGGACAATACACTACTGACACACACAACAGACACATTGAAGTTACCTTAGCTAGATTACGGATAGGCCATACACATGTGACGCACTCGCACCTGCTCACGGGTTCTCCAAGACCCCTGTGTAGCAGGTGTGGGGAGGGCCTGTCCGTAGTCCACATACTCATACAATGCAACACACTTGACACAACACGACACAAACACTTCAGAGAACTGTACAGACAACATATTCCCCTACACCCATCGTTGTTTCTGGGTGACGATGCCATGGTTTCTGTGAAACGCGTGTTTAAGTATTTGTCAGACGTGAAGTTTTTAAACCTCATTTCTTATCATGCATAATCAAATCTGGCCCTATACACCAGCCATCACCATAATCTTTTTTTGATCTTACAATGTCCAGTTTACATGTTTTATACCTACCTTTTGTGGTAATCACTTCTTTTCATTAAATGACTTCTCTGGCGCTCTTTGCCCTCGTCGGCCTTGCGCCATTAAACACAAACCATCATCATCAAACCTGTTTAATCCGACATCAGTCCGACCGACGGAGAAATGAAACCGCGAAAGCACGTGAGCACGTGCCGGGCGGTGACCGACCGGCGACCCTGGAATGATGCGCCGGGCAGCGTGTTTCCAAAAGCTTCCCTGCCCAGAGCACCCACCTGCACGCGCGATTCTTTTGTGCACCTACTAAAATGAGCGCAACATTCGGGCTCTGTAGCTTCAGTGTAAAGTACTCAGTCCTGTCGCTAACGTCAGCAGTTCGAGACCGAGTACGTTTATTTCCTACTTTTTTTTTCGTCGGTTACATTTTTTTTCTCAATTTAATTTTTTTTTCTAAATTGAAATCTACGCGTTTTTTTTTAATAATGGTGATTTGGTATGTTTTAGGTTGCTTTAGGTTTGGGGCGCAGCCAATGACCACGTTTAATTGTCCTTTTCCATCGGGCATACAGACCTGTCACGTGAGTGCTCTGTGCAGTGAAGCGTTTGAAAATACGCTGCCGGCCACGACCTTCGCGTAGTGGCTTTAGCAAAAAAAAAAAAAAAGAAATACGGAGTACGCGTGACTGCGTACCTCGTGGCTACTGCCCGGCGTCGTCGGGGCTTTCGCCTAGGCTTACGTTTTATGAGTAGCTCCCGCCGTCGTCGTCGTCGTCGTGTAGCGACCGGCCCGCCACGGATCCGCCACCCCGAAGAAGATGATGTCGGATCTGTCAAGCCATCCCTCCACAATTCACATGTGGATACGGCCACCGGACCAGCTGAAGAAGCAGTGGTGGAGGTCTACTGAGGCGACGACACGCCACAAGAGGATATGCCCTACGTAGCTGTGCCGTCGGAAGACGACGACGAAAGAGATGACGATTGCTACTGAATAAAACGCTGTTGACTCTTAATTGGTCTTTGCTTTACCGTGCCCTACAAAATGGCTTTTCACTGCTGGGGTCCGGCCGCTGCCTCTCTCCAGGGATTCGCAGTCAGTGCGGGGAGAAGCTATAGGTTGAAACCTAGCTCTGCTGCTTCACCACCATACGACCACTAGTGTAAGCCATATCAGTTTCTTTAAGTAAACTCTCCCTCTCACAAATTGTGTAACATTTGTCCGTTAAGACGGCGCTATCATTATACCGAGTTTCGTTTACTTTTCCTGACTATGTGTTTCACACCTTGGTTGAAAACGTTACAGAATTCCAGTGGCTCTCACTACCTGGGCACCCGCGGGAAAGAAACCGACAGCCGCATGTTCGCCTGCTGGGAGAAAACTCTACTATCAATTCCAAATTTACTCAAGTAATCACAAAGTCACGGTCACTGCTAGTACCAAATGATCAGAAAAATATACTTTTACATTCTGTAACCATGCAGGCGATGAGTATGTGTAGCCTTCTTTGCCGAGTAGCCCCCATCCCGGACCGGGTACCGCCCTGCATTCCCACAAAAAGACAGATTTGGCGAAAGTTCACCTAAATCGTCATACTGGCGTGATTGGAGATGATTGGTAGGCCAGAAGTTTGAAAAACAAAAAATAACAAAATTAGAAAAATCATGATTTGTAAAAAGTGATCCTTCATCAAAAACATGAATCATATACGCGTCACGCAAAAACTTGAGAATAAACAAAAAAAACGTCGGCAAAACAACGCTCACAATCCGAAATAAAAGTGGCGTAATGGCACACCGTGTAAGGACCTGCATTTCCGCAAAAATGACTATTTCCGGAAGTTCCACATTTATTAATTATAGTAGCGTTATGGTGATAATTGCTCCCAGCGGCGTTTAGAAAAGCAAGAAATAAAAATGAAAGAATTACAGTTTAGCGAAAAGTATTGTACAGAATAACAAATATGCATTTTACACATCTCTCCCAAAACCAAAGAATAAACAGGAAAATTCCGCAAAACAACGTTAGAAATAGGCACAAAAAATAGCATAAACGAACCAACTAGCAGTACGCGTTGCAGCTCCGACCAAAAATCATAATTAGCTAAGTAAAGCCGCTTAATCGATATAATGGTGTAAATTTACGTCGTTCGCAAACGGAAAGAAAACTTACGAAGTATAAAAAATACAACGTCGTTCAGTGCTCATACCCACATTTAGCTGTAAAGAATTCGCACTTTATACAAGCGGAATAAGAATGCTACCCATTAGTAGGCAAGTCTGCGAATTTCTGCAGTTTTTATACAGCTTCGCTGGTCATGCACCTTCATAGCTTGGAATATTTCTCCCTAATTCACCTAATATATACCCCTCCACTTAATACTTCAGCGTTGCTTTATCAACACTTGTTTTAGCTCATAAACACCCAATGGCCACAAAAATCGCTCCTTCAAGAAGAATGGGTTTAAATACCACGTACGTATTAGTCGAACAACTTTCTCAAATGTTAGCAGCGGTGGCGCCATTCCTACTCGCAAGCATTATTGAGCGCAAACGCGAGGCCAGTGCTGCTGTGAATAGCGCAAGCGCCACACGAGTACGTGTGCATATGAAGGCCAGCTCGACTTCTAAGGTTGTGATTCGAAAGCCGAGTCCTCGTGCATACTAGAGCTCTGGCATGATTTCGGAGCTTTCTAATTGCCGACGGTCGATATGCTCCATTCAGTGGTTAATTTCAAGGCCAAAACACGAGGAGGAGCGAAAGACATGACCATTGATCTATACGTGAAAGACTGCTCTGGAGAAGCGTTACTTCAGTCGGTCCTTGGTAACGGTTACTTCGCGTTGAACACATCGCATCGCATCGATAAATCGAACGCTGCATACTTAGAGACGGAAAGCTTTTATAAAAAAAAAGTACCTTCTGCAAGAGCCGCCCTTGTGACCTTATTAAGGCTTGAAGTTCTATGCCAGGAATGAACAGCGAAACGTTTGCCGACAAAGGAGCAACAATCGAAGCTTGACGCCAGTCGCCGTGCTCCATCCGCATTGTACCCTTTGCAAGAAATCAATAGTCATAAGTTCGGCTGCACAATAATCTTAATACGCCCCACGGCCATTCAAGCAAATTTTTTCTCCACTTCGCACTTGAACCCGGCAGAATGTCCAGAAAGGTACACAGCCGTAGAAGGGAAGTCTTCTCCGTGGTTGCGGAAGAACGGAAGCTACCAAACAAACGGCACTTTGTCGCTGGAAAAGTGGTCAAGTGTTGCTTCACAATTCCAGATTACGCTTTATTTCATAAGTTGTGCCCTTGAAATCTACGGAATATCTCATTATTAATCGCAACCTTTAAAACTGAGGTCGTGCGCAAATGCCGTCAGGTTGTATCAATCCATCGATCGAGCACCAGTCGGTTGCATGCTGCAGCGTTAGGTATCATTCACTAGAAATAACATACCATGAACGATCTGTTTATTTATTGATTGTTTTGTTTTATCATGCATCGCGTCGAATTGTGATCCATTTATTCATTTTAAGTAATCTTTGAACATGCATCAGTTTATCGGTTGAGAAATCAATCAACCATAATTTATTTTCTAATGAATGGTTCATATCTTGAAAATGGCTGTTGGCATTTTTTATTTTGCCACTTTGCTCTATGTGGCTTACGTAATGACTATAAAATGTGTGGCAGCAGAGATTTGCCATTTCTAGTATAATTTGCTACCACGTTTCCCGCTCATTCAACGGTTTAGAAAAGTACTAATTATTTTATATATAAACCATTACCATCACCATCGGCTTATCTAGCTCGACGGTGGTTTAAGATACCTTCCATCACACTCAAAACAATCCTGTCCGGCGCTGCCCGTACCCAAATTTTTTTTTTTTTCATCCCTTCATAAGTTAATGTTTTTCAACCGGTAGCCCATTTTTTGGTTACTTTCAAACACGCAGAATGCCTCGTGAAGTAGATTGACCAATGACACTATCTGCTGCCATGTGGGGCTTATGGCCATTTCGGCACTTCCCACCAGGTGCGACTTCATCATGCGAAACCGATATTCTAACATACCTACTTAGGAGGGATAGATTGTAATGATGGCAGGAGCCGCCATGGGCTCATAACCAATTCGCCATTTTTCTTGGCAGCGGCGCAACGCCCCCACCCACACATATGCTTTTACCAGCCTACGAAGAGTAATCGACGCCGCTTCTCCCATGATGTGGCAAAGCTTAAAAGAAATAAAAATATACATATATTCTGAGAAACGCCTACTAATGCGTACGTTTCCTACAGCTAATTTAAAATATTTGTTTTTTTTTCTGTGACCAATCATTCATATTTACACTATTATAATTAGTTTATGTGTTAACTCCATAAATTCCCCCTTTTTGAGCTGATGTAGGGCGTATAGCCAGCTGGAACTTCTTTGAAATTCCTTAATTAGCATTTCTGCTTGTTTGTTCAGTCCTCTTCTGTGGTTTTTAATTCGGTTTGTGAGGGCCGTGGGTAAGAGCATACTTGTTCTTTAAGTAGTTCAGTTTATATTTGTTGATTTTTTTCTATCGGTTGCCAATTCTAATCTTCAAATAATCTCGCTCCATTTGCGCTGTTATCAAAATAAAATGTTTTACAGAACCGATTACGCATTTTGTGCGGGTGCAGGACGTTACACTGTTCGAGCTTTGTCGTATTCGGGAAAGAATGCTTACGCATTAAAATCACTTCCTTCGTGTACAAGTGGCTGCGATGGGCTTCAAGTGCACGCAGTGCATGTGAGAGCCCTTGCATGCCTTTCGCCGAATACTTTGTTTGTTTGTGTTCTTAGGAAGAATCAAATTTTATGGCATTAATAAATACGCAACAACGAAGGGTTCTTACCTGCTTCATCCTCAACCTTATGGCTCCCAGAAGAGCAACAGCGATTCCACGAGTGGACAAGAGCTCTTTTAGAAAACATGAATCACCGGGACCGCTCACAGTTACAATAAATTTTGAACCTCCACAAGCGTACCTTGCTTTTTCGTTGTTTATACAATATCTTGCCATCTCAGAACTAGTCGCCGCTCCGGAGTAACTGGCAATTTTGCCAGGCGCAAACAAGCAGCGATGTAGCATGGGTGCAGTGCAGGCGTTCGCATTGCAGAGACCGGACTAACTTTCCCGTGTGGTTACTTAAGCATTACCAGGATGCCCGATTTCAAGGAAGATAGTTTTTTTTTTTGTGAGAGGCAGAAACGCAGAAAAAGTTTTATCTATTTTACAACGTCTGAGCTAGAACGCGCGTTGCCGCTTCAACGGCGCGTTTTATGCTGAATAGCTGCGTTGCAAACCTCAAGTAACGACAATTGCATTGTATCGCTGACATGTGCCGGGTGAACGGAATTAGTTTTCTTTTTCACGGCAGCTGCGGCACGCGAACGTGCACTCGTAGGTCCGACGGACCGTTTGCCATTACACCTAAGTTCCCGCTTACAATACGATGGCGATCCCGGACTACAATAAGACGAAGTCGGCCACGGCAAATTAGTCGGTTGCCTGGACAGCCGACCCAAAAGCCAACTTATCCGCGGGCTTCTTTAGTTTGGGGGCAATGGACTTATTTCCTATAGACCGCTTAAGTGGTAGCTGACAACTTATGCCCCGACTTATCGCATTCGGGAAACGAGCTTTGATCTAAGTTGAATCAGCGCATTTTAAGCGGCATTTCACAACGGAGCCGCTTATGGCTGGGGTTCTGCCGATTTTCAGAATGCTCGACACGTCTTCCGAAAGCGAGGTGTTCTACACCACGAGGTGTTGAAGTGCGTGTGTGTGTGTTCGCTTGTTGTAGTTCTGCGGGAGTTGAAACTTTAGTGTTTCGCATAATTAGTGAAATCATAATCTCATTCTTTATACAGCCCCACCGGTGAGGGAAGAGACTAATAAAGCGTTACCGTTCAGTACAGAAAAAAAATCTCGGGCAACCTCCTCTAACGGATAACCTGGGTAGGGGCGAAGCATGCAATGTATAAGTGTATTTTTCATGCCTTGGCGTTTTGGCGTATGGAGGTGAAACCGTTGGGGTTAGCGGTATACAGCTTTGCTGTAGAAGTCCCGCTTCTTTGTAGCACGAAGCGTTATAGCGCCAGGCATTCGAAAACGAGTGTCCCGGTGTGTTCTTTCAGTACGCGTTATGTTCTAGTGCGAGGCTTTGGAAAACCGGGATTCCCGGTGTTCTAGTATCGTGACTACATGAGACGACGATGATAGGAGACACCGAGCACCTTAAGGAGCTTCGCCCATAAAAACGCATTTCTCCTATCACAGGGTCAAGCATTGCGTAGTGTTTAGAATTAGTTTTAGTTTCTTCAGAGACCCGAGGCGCGCACCTCTGTATATTTATATTTTCACTAGCGGTAGTACCCGGCGATGCCCGGGAGTGCCCAGACATTCAGTCAGTCAGTCCGTCGGGCCCATGTCTTTATAGCCATAGATTGCGACTGTATGCCGCGATGCCCGGATAGGGCAATATACTAATGGGTATATTTCATGTTGAATCGAATTTTTATTCGCTTTTTGAGGTTTTAATTGTTAGTTTTTAAAATAACCTATTACATCTATTTACACTAGTATGATAATGAAATCTGTCATTTTCGCCAATGTGGCCTATTGTGCCTATTCCATGGTTGGTGCCGTGAGATACTGGGGAATAAACGCTCACACCATGAAAAAGAGAATTTATTGCAATTTAATATCAACAACAAAATCTAAATCATAGGATTCTATGTACATTGTTGAACAAATACGTAAGAGCACAGAATTGAATTGCACGAGACCGTTTCCATGACATCGCCACAGGTGTTCCAAAAAACGAAAGAAAGCAAACAACGGCACACACACATCACAAATCTGCATGGTAATTACGCATAGTGAAATAGTTTGCCAGAAAGAGAGCTACACCTTTGTGCTGAAACAGTAGGTGCAGTCACTAAAACGCCAAAACCCTTCAGAGTGAATTTTTAACACCACCGCATAAAAGACAACACCCAAGATGACGTATGGAAGGCTTGTCCTACTGCATAACCACACCAGTAAAACGGGTATTCATCAACGTTGGTAACTCTAGGCAGTGGAACAAAATTATACTGTGAAGTAATCAGTCGAAACCACATTTCTCAGGACATGCGTAAACTTCTACAAAGACCGAAAATAGACACAAAAACGAACAGAATGAAAACCCGTTTTGTGGGCGGCTCCGGGAGCGGAAACATGTTTCACAAACTATGAGTCAAGACTACATATACAAAAAAGGGAAATTGTACATGAAACGTAATTTTTCGATCTTAGTTACTACAGAGGATGTAGAATAATCATGTAGCGTCTCTTTTAGTCCCCATGCTCACTTCAGCACTTCTTTGTACACCACGTTTGCAGTTTTCCCTTCGGGTGCGAGTATCACAAGGCTGCTGGGTGAGCTCACTCGGGAGCAAGCCACATAGAACTGCCCATGAGAGAAGCAGTCGTCTGTTAAGTCAATACCTGGTACCTTGAGAGACTGCCCCTGGGATTTGTTGATGGTCATAGCAAAGCAGAGCTTTACTGGAAACTGCAACCTCTTAAACTGGAAGGGGTACTCCGATGGTATCAGCGGTATGCGTGGTATGAAGACGGACTCCCCTCGAGCACAGCCGGTTAACAATGTGGCCTCGATTACGTTCCTGTAGAGGGCCGTCACTTTCAGCCTTGTACCATTGCACAGTTTAGGAGGGTTGAGGTTTCGTAGCAGCATGACTGGAGCTCCAACTTTGAGAATGAGCCTGTGGTCAGGGATCCCAGGAGGAGTAAGCGTGTTCAGGAACTCTACGGGGTAGTGAACCGCATCTTCTATTTGGATCACAGAATCCACACATCTGAACTCCATTTGTGGCCCTGCGAATGACTTTAGCAAGGTATCATTAATGAGGGCAGCCCTGTTGTTCTTGGTGGTGAGAATTGCGCGCTCGCACAGCCAGTCCATGGATTTCATAGTTATGTCTGCGATATCCGGGTATATCTTGCCCGTGAGCTGTTCTACGGTCGTCACCACTGAGGCGAAACCTACAGGAATTTGAACCTTACCACCGGATTCGGGGTACTCGCCGTCCCCTATTCTTAGTAACAGTTTGGAAAATGCATCAGCGGAGGCGTCCCCGTTCAAGTGGACCCGCATATTTTTCTTGAGAGACAGTTTGCAGATGAGGGGCCATAGATAGGATGTCCTTATACATGCCTTCACCTGGTCCGCTCGAGTACCTCTTGGCACTACAGGAAGAGTCTGGCGAAAGTCTCCAGCCAGCAGCATAGTCACTCCGCCCATCAATCCATCATTCTCCCTGATGTCTTTGAGGGTTCTGCTTAGAGCTTCAAAACCCCCCTTATGCGCCATTGTGCTCTCATCCCAGACAATGAGCTTGCAATCTCGTAGCACTTGGCTCATGCTGCTCTGTTTCGATATGTAGCATAGAGGGGTTTCTACTTTGGTGAGGTTGAATGGGAGTTTGAATGCCGAATGGGCCGTCTTGCCTCCTTCCAGCAGTGTAGAAGCTATGCCGGACGATGCAACAGCCAATGCGATTCCACCACCACTCCGTACCTTCGCCAGGAGCAAGTTGATGAGGAAGGTCTTCCCAGTGCCACCAGGAGCATCCAAGAAAAACACCTTCCCAGCAGCTGACTGCACGCTGGACAGAATCTGTTGGTAGACAGAGAGCTGCTCGTTCGTCAGTAAACTTTCGTTGCCTGACACTACCAGACCCAAAACATTTGTGTCGTAGCTTGTCTCCCTGAGGTACTCTTTGTTTTTTTAAGAAGTCTTCACCCCTTGTTGGATTAGGCAAGCCGTAAAGTGGCAGGCCCTGTTCTCCAAATTCCAGCACTGCGTCCTCGATGAGCTCAAGGCACCGGTTGTACACCTCGTCCATCACCTGCCTTGACCTGCAGTGTACGTCCCTCTGCACCTGCCGCGCAATGTCCTCCGAGAGATTGTCTTTGTACTTTTGCCAAAGACTGAGTGGATCGGAGAGCTGGCAGAAAACCAACATCACAGTGAACAGCTCTCTCAACTTGAAAGGTGAGTCACACAGGGCAGCTTCCTGTAAAGTCAAGTCCCAATTTCCGTCCTCTTCAAGCAAGCCACGTGCCTTGCATGCAGACTGGAATGTGGCATGGAGCACACCATCTACAGTCTTCAGATCTGCGAAAGACGTGGGACCCCGAACCTCATGTAGCAGCAGGCGGAGATGATAACACTCGCTGTTGTATGGATGGACGGTGTACACTCTTCCCAGCGTGTTGTCTTTCTTCACTCCTTCCCAACCGGCAACGTTCTTTCCCTGCTTCCTTCTCGTGAACTTGGAGTTGTTCCACACAAAGTAAGAAGGGACCTCACAGTACAGTAAAGTTTTTGCAAACGTGTCAGTTTTGCACAACTCAAAGAAAGACAACAGCGTTGTCTTCGGAGGGTTACTAATTTTCTGCGCCAGATTATGGGAGTTGAAATACACACGCTGACCATTCTCGAGGTGAACAGCGAGATGGAAGACAGAAGGAAACCTCTCATGTATAGGGAATGCCAAGATTCTCCAAATGCCTCCGAGGAGCTGATATACCGGCCACTCTCATACAATGTGACCTCATCCCGGTCATTTCCTAATGCAAACGATGCTTGATCACTGCCTTTATTCACATACTTACAAACGTACTTGATAGACTTGACAGAGTTACAGTACTCCACATTGATGTGAGCATTGAAAGTACGTGACAGAACGGGGTTATAGGGCACCGCCCACCGGTTGTCAAGTTCCATTCCTTTAATTTCGACAGTGAATGCACCGTCAGATGGGGTCCTTCTTCTGTACTGAGGGTATCCATCTTCTCCTGTCTGGGTGTCGTTAATAAATGGTCGGGGGTACCTCTTGCTGCAGCTTCCTCGCTTCATGCATGGAGATTCTTTGTTGATGGTGCCGCAGGGGCCATGGATCATATTGGCTTTGACGATGTCGTAGAGAAGGGGGTCTTGGTCAGGGTCAGGTATTTCAGCCGAAATTACCTGGTCAATTATTTCAGGACAGATCCGGTGCTCCAGCCAGAGCAAAATGTGCACATGAGGAAGACCCCGCTTTTGCCACTCGACAGAGAACATGAAGCACTGCAATGTCCCAAATAAAGCACCCTTTTGCAAGAGAGACATCATTTTTTTCACCTTCAGATGGAACACCCTGGCTACGATGTCGTGTCTGTCGTGAGACCTCTGGCCGGGTAGCAGTGCATCAGTGATGTCCTTCCATCGAGGGTTGCAGGTGAAAGTTATAAAGAGATCGGGACGTCCGTAGTGACGAACATATGTCATAGCATCTTGAGTCCGCTCATGCATGTAGCGAGGTCCACCAGTGAAGCTTGCGGGGAGAACCACCAAGTGGCCGAGCTGAGAAGCGTCTGCATCTTTTCTTCCAACGGCGTCTTTTAGGTTAATGTAGCTGTCCGCCCTCAGCTGCGCCTGATTGTTCCTGATGAACATTAGCCTTTCAGACTCGATTTTAGCGTACATATCCACCAAGTACTGACTGAAGAGCGAGCGGAATTGCACCAGATGGTTTACCTCCGCTTGCCTGACCATGATTCGGTAGGAGTAGAAGCTCGCGGCAGAGACTGTCTTTTTTAGGGGCAACTTGGTCTTGGGGTCACGCTGGTGTAGGTCAATGGAGTACCCATCCTCCCCACGACAAAAGAGTAGTGGGTACTGAAGGGCGTCATATGCTCTGTGAATTTCACTAATACGGTGCAGGGTGTTGTCGTGGCTGTGCAGCACGATGTCGCGGTGCTGAAATTGCTGACCAACCATGACCAGAGCCACCTCATTCGCCGTAGTACGTTGAAGCGACCTTTATGAGCGTCTGCAGGTTTGGTGTGTTCCAAAATTACGACGTCGAACGACTTACACGTCGGAGGCACTTTTTCCATGGTGGTCTTGAAGTCCTTGACGTAGCTGTTGACGTCGTGCAGCATTTTCTGCAGCTGTTTCACCAAAGGCTTTTTTACATCTGGAAAGTTGGCACATCTTAACCGCACTTCCCTATCGTCCTCGCCAACGAAATAGATTTGCAAGAATTGCGCTTCTCGTTCAGGTTGCGGCAGAAGTCCCCCCACCAAGTGATATACTTGCCCCTGAACTTTGAATGTGGGCATGAAGCAATCTTCAGCAATCTGCTTGGCACCGAACGACGTCATTTGGAAGCACCCATTGTACTTCCGCACACGGTCCATGAAATGGCCATGTTGTAGGTGGGTGCTCATCAAGAGGCTGAAAGGGCGGAAGCTGCACTTTGCCAGCGCTGCAGCACATGCCTAGGGCCTCATCCTTCCACTTGAATGCATTGCAAAACTGGCACTTGTGTGTCATGCTGCCTAAGGCTACTGTGCTGTCTACCTCATAAGCCAGGTGGGGATCATAAGCCATGCCTGAGAAAGCTTTGACCTTCCACGGAAGCCCTCGCCCTTCCACTCGTCTTCCGGGATGTCTTTGCTCATACCGTGATTTGGCTGCTATCACCACCGCTGACTCATTTACTTGGTAGGAAGCCACCGATGCCCTGTGTAACTGAGGGTGATCTCGTTGGTACGTGGCCGCTGTTACTCTGTGTACCTCAGGGTGATCTCGTTGGCGCGTGGCTGTTGCTCGTCTGTGTACTTCGGGATGATGTTGCTGGTACCTTTGCGCAGCAGAACGGTGCACCGCGGGATTACTTTGGGTATATTTGTAGCCGCTTCCTTAAGTTGCTTTGTTCTTTGACGGTCGGTGTACCTGAGACGACGTTTGCCCCTTGTACGACGTTTAGCCGGAGCTTTCTTGGGAGTGGAGGCAACAGATGCTGTAATAGCATCAAGGGGCGGTCCGGCTCGGAATGGGGGTTCAGAGAAAGCACCTGCATAGGTTCTTGTGGTACGTACACATCAAAAATGGCCGCTAGAGAGGTCCTGCGTAAAACGTAGCCTTCTAACTGGGTGGCCTTCCACACCGAAACGCGCATACAGGTCACCATTACGGTAAACCTCAAACACGAAAGCGAAGAGTTGGCTAGCTGCCACCAGTTCACACAAACCACCATAAGTTGAGGTACGAGACATGTCAGCGAAGTACTCAGCTGAGCTGCTGTACTTATCCCCTGAACTGTCATGTGACATAACAGAAAACTTCTCCCAGTTGTTCACCACGTGTCTGACGATTAACTGACGCACTTCTTGCGCCAATAGTTCCGTGTCATACATAAGGTAGGAAAGAGACCGGAACAGACAGGCTCCATCCCCTTTGATGGGAATGATGGAGTGCAGCACCTTCATACCATTAACGTTCAAAAATTGAAATTCCATTGTACGCAACACGTGAAATGCAAGGTGAAATGAAAATGTTGCAGCACGTGAAATCCGGAAAAATTATAAAACCACTGCAGACATGCAAAATTATCAATGGAAGTGGTGAGCATGAGCCATTTTCCACACTAAGAAGCAAAAAGGAAACCCAAAGAATCAAAAGAACAAAATAACCGAAACGTTTAAGGGGCACGGTTAGATAGAAATAAAAAAAAAACAGGTTGTTTGCTACCACGGATACATTTTTGCCATGCCAGGGCGCGCGTCAGACGGAAGATGCAAAATGGCGCATAACGGCAAGAAACAGAATGCACGTGAGAAAGGATCGAGCGCGGCTGCAGTAAAATATGGTGGAAAATTTGAAAAGTAACACTGCTTAAGAATCAGTTCATCTTTGGCATGCGAGGACAAGTAGATCACACAGGCATTACCACGTAGATGTCACCGATCCCGGCTTCTTTTGGACATGTGGGCACCGTGGGTCCATGAATGGCACCTTCCAAGACGAAAGCTGCGGACCACAACGTCTCCTAGACACCGCGTGGCGTCCACACACAGCTGAATCACGTGGAACCGTAGATTTTCTTTGAAAGTGCAGAAGCCGCGAAGAAGGCACAGTTGGAAAGCACGTTTGCAGCACTCAGTGGGCGGCGATGACACGAGTGAATTAAACAGACACCATTCAACGACAGCCACTGAACGAAAAAACGCAGACGCACATGGCGAGCGAGCACTTGTTACATGCGTTTCTTCCGCCATTCGCTCATCGTGGTGCGCGTAAGGCACAGTAGCGTCGTGCGGCGGCCATGAGTGTCAATTGTAGGTGCGATAGAAAAGCATGGATCTGCGTTGTTTGATTAAAATAATATGGATTCCTAAAGGAGGCGTGTGGTTGCTGAAAGCTTAAAGAGATTGTGCGCGGCAATAAATAACATGGGTGCCTACGGTAGGCATGTCGTTGAAGAAAGATTTAAGAGATGGCGCGCGGGTTTCTAACGCGCGAAAATTCAACTGAATGCGACTTACGGAGCGGTAGTATATAAAAAAGACTGCTGGTCTGGTAATATGAGTGTTAAGGCAAAACGCCCAAATTGGTTCTTGAGAAATGTATGCGCAGTGTTTTTAAGAGAACGGGAAGCGTGTAAAAAACGCGTACACGCGCGTAAAAGCCACCTGCGTACAGGAGGCCAGAAAAGCTCTAAAACCGGAAGGGACAGGAGCAGACAATGTACCAATGAGCCTTAGCGCTTCTTAGCGGTCACCTCTTCTCTTTTACATTTATGATATATGACACCGGCTCCTACTGGAGGCGCGTAGTTGCCGAAGATGCCTACAGATGGCGAGCGCTATGCGAACGCGGGAAAACTCAAGTGTATTTTACGTGCAAAGGCATGCAAATTGAAAAATCTCGCTGTCCTTCTTGTCCGCATGTTAAGGCAAAATCCTGAAATTGGTTTTTGGGCAATTAAATGGGCAGCATTTTCAAGAAAAAACGAATCATAGATATCAACTGGCTGCGTAGTTATTTGCGAATATGTAACAACACAGTCCTTTCCAGAAATCCTGCTTGCCGCTATTGGGAGGGTGTCATTGAAAAATGTTGTATAACAGTGTTGAGATACGTCAGTAAGTTGCCTATCTCAACAAAAACCAGTTCGATATCTGAGATGGCGGGCGGTAAAAAAATTAATATGTGAAAAACTATTTTACCGCTTTTCACTGTCTCCAGGGTGGAATTTTTAAAATTTTAAGAAATATTGACCTCCAACACCGTAATCAGAATGTGCCCTTGCAATCTGTAGCCGTTTGAAAAAGCAGTTTCGCTAGACGTGTACATAACTTGTCAGGCCTTTTTGGCTCATCAGCCGTGTCATTTGTAAAAAACAAATTGACCCTTTAGCGGCGTCGCAGAGCGAAATCCTTAAAAGGGTTCTGTGCATTTTGTATGAGTAACATATCTAGCAAAAATCAGTTGGATTACTGAATCGGTGAAAGATTTATTCGAGAATCTTTAGGAAACACCTGTTCTAGTTCCGGAATGCGGTATCACCCCTCGCTGGTGTAGGTTAGGGCGAATTCCAAAAACTACTTTTTAGGTATTCTTAAGGGCTACTTATATCAGCAAAAAGCGCTTCGATATGTGGGTGGGTGACCGAGGAAATCACGAATTTGCGAAACCACAATTTTGCCCTTTTCTTCGGCTAGGAGGGCAATTCTGAAAAACCCGCCTTAGTGAGCACCTACTCAATGACGCAAATAAACTCGTGAAATTTCAAGTCTCTAGGTCTAACAGTTTTGGCTGGGCGTTTGATGAGTCAGTCAGTCAGTCAGTCGGGCACTTCTCTTTATAGGTAGAGATTGATGTGACACTGTCGCAAAAACAACCTTTTGAGAGTAGGGATCACAGGTTTGAAGTTATAAAATCTGAGCTCCAGGATTTTTGCTTCCGGTCGATCAACCCTACACCAGCCTCACAGAACCGCGTCATTTCTACTAGACACGCAGCGACACGAAGCACGATGCACAAGCGTGCGTGTGTGTGAGTGTGCGCGGATGTGCGTGTGTGAGTGCATGTCGTTGCGCGTGTGTATGCGGCGTGTGTATACGCGTATTCGTGCGTGCATGTGTGTGCGTGAGCATGGGTTTGCGTATGTCACGGCCCTAAAGCGGATGGGTCACTTCCGTTTCGGCCGGTCCATGCAGAGTTGAGAGGAAAAGAGACACAGACACGAACTGGTATCAACAGATAAAAGTTGGGTTAAACAATAAGGGCTTAAACAGTGTCGGCTCCCTCACCGGTCTCGAGGACTTGGTAGTGTAGGTGGTCGTCCGGCTCCTGGTCAGGTAGAAGCGTATCAGCCGGGTAGCAGGTTCCGGGCCGCGGAAGCGAGATCCCTCGCTCTCGCGCAGAGGTGCCCTGGAGGCGCCCGCTCACCGCTGGATCGGGGGCTCGAGCTCTCGAGGCGGGGAACGCGTATCCCGCTGGGCTGTGGAGGAGATCTCGGAGTGCAGCTCCGGGCCCACTGGTCCATGTTGGCGGAAGGTGCAGGGATCAGCGTTCTTACCCCTCTCGTTCTCGGGCCGGAATACAGGAGCGCGCTATCAGATTTATCTTACGGCGGCTTCTTCCGGCGAAATCGCTTGGTATCGGGTTGAAAAGGGGACGCCGGGGCTTGTTTCGACGCCTACTTATACCCTCTGCGGGTTGCATGGAGAGAAAGGATGGCGCGTTGGGGAACAAAGGAGGTCCGGCCGGTCATTGTTCGCTCCCCGCGCGTGCGTGACGCCTTCACCAACGCTGTGGATGCTTCAAGGTCGACTTGTGCTCGTCTCCGCGACGGACGGCATTGTACGCACGTGGAATGGTACGAAGGTTGGCACTCGTGGCAATGGCCGAACGTCTCACGTGTGTCTGCGTGTTCCCGTGTTTGTGTGTGAGAGAGCGAGAAAGAGGGACAGAGAAAGAGAAAAATGTGCAGCGTTGCTGACTCACTGCTAGCATTGGCTATGTTGAGTCTTCATTATATTGGGGATTTGCTATGTTTAATTCAAGGACAGGGTGGCCATGTCTGCGTCACAGACTAAGCTTACAAATAATTGGTGGGTGAGAAAAAAACGAATTTGAAAAAAAATCATGGGACACCTGCAGTAACATGAAACATGGGGAGGGCCGAAGAATGTAGTGTATAGGTATATTCTTGGTGCCCTGGCGTTTTCGCCCACGGAGATGAAACTAAAACGTTTATCCTGGAGAGGGGCGAAGCATGCAGTGCATATGTATATTCTTAGCGCCTTGGCGTTTTTGCCCCCGGAGATGAAACCATTGCGGAGTAGACAGCTTTCCTGTAACTCTTGTGCCTTGAATCATAAAGCGTTCTAGCGAGAGGCATTGGAAAACGAGCGTCACGGTGTGCTCTTTTAGCACGCGCTTTTCTCACTGAGATGACACGTTCGAGCGCGAGGTGTTAGAAAACGAGTGCCCCGGTGTGTTCTTTTAGTACGCGTTACGTTCTAGCCCGAGGCGGGGGAAAACCAGTGTCCGGTGTTTCAGGTCCCGTGACTACATGATACTACGAAGACATGAGACGTCGACAGCTCGAGTCCCAAATGGGCTTCGCCCCTAAAAGTGAATCGCAATGAGAAGCACCGTGGCGCAAGTGCCGTTCATCTTCCCGGAAGAGGGTCACGTGGGCATCTGAACCGGAAAGCGCTAATGCCACACCAAGCACGCGTGCACACCCAGCCGCCGATTACGTGAACATCGGACGCCGGAGCGTAAGATGCAGGTCATGTATCCCGAATAAGGAGAACGCAATGAACGATATAAAAAGACTTATTCCCACCGCTTTAGTATACCCGTAACTAGCCCCGTCAATGGTAGTGCATTAGGGTTGAACGTCAATACAAGCTAACAAAGTTCGTTAGTCGATCCGCCCAGACTCCAACACCCGCACTCCTCCGCATGTCATCGGGTTCAACTAGCAAACATCTTGCAACGCCCCTGGCTTTCGAATTTTATTTCGGAAGGCACACAAAGTGCCGCAGCGACCCTTATTTCCTCTGTCAGGAAATGTTCATGGACGTTTGCCCCGAACCCTAGTGGCCTTCTGAGCTGCGTTTTTAGATTGAGTACAGTTATTCTGCATGTTATTTATTGCTTCTATTAACTGGCGAGGCCCGCATGCAGGCAACCGTGTGAGTGAGCCGTCACTGGTTCCGTCGGGCTCCACGGGATGGCGGAACTTGTCCGCTGTCCGTGCTAAGCACATGACTGTCTTGGACTCTACCTCACCGAACGCAAAGTATTGCCTCGAGTCCAATGTGAGTACAAATTATAACATCTCTGTTGACCCCGCCATTGAGAATGGGGTTGAAACGGAGCAGACGACGCACGCCGGTGTTTTTTTTTTTCTTCGGCGTGCTGGCGCAGTGGCCCAAGCCGCGTCATGTCCGTGGCTCATCGGCCATGTCTGTGGCTGTGTCCAGTGTTGCCAAGCGAAGAAATTGACAGCTAAACTTTTCAATGGATACCACCGATAGCAGTATGAATAGTGCGAAGATTATTTATATTTTATCCCGTTCGTTGTATTTTTGTAGTGTAGCCACCGAGAACGTTACAGATTGTGATACTCCTGGAATATCGCTTCGCAGCGTGGTTTTTTCTTGTATAGACGGTATTCGTTGAAAAGTTTAGCGGTCAATTTCTTCGCTTGACAACACTGGAAACGGCCACAGACATGGCCGATGCGCCATGATAGCCATGGACACGGCGCAGCCTGGGCCACTGCGGCCGCCCGCCGAAGAAAAAAAAGACACCGGCGTGCGTCATCTGCTCCGTCCCAATCCGATTCTAAACTGTGGCGACAACAGAGATGTTATTAATCGCACTCACAGTGAACACGACGCAATACTTCGCGTTCGGCGAAGAGTTCGTAACGTGAAACACAGTCATGTGTTTCACAGTCGTGGTTAGCACGGACAAGCGCCGCCATCCCGCGGAGCCCGACGAAACGAGCGCGCCGCCGGACGCCGATCGCGGAGACCGTGGGCGCACTCACACGGTTGCATGGAGGAGAAGAAGGGTGCCTGATCTGCAGGCCGTGCGCACAACGTCGCCTAGCAACGGACGCTTAGCCAAAGATATGGCGGCACACACTTGGTTGCCTGCATGCATTCCACGCCATTGAATACCGAGGATTGCCTGTCCTGAAGATGGTTGTGTGGGCAATTCTCGACTCCGGCTCACTGTGTACGCTGTTATAGGCAAAAGCGGAGAGTCAAGCGCGAACTGCGTCTGTCACGGATTATCGGAGGAATGAATGAATGAATGATCTTTATTTATGAACATACCTAAAGCCCTGGTGGGGTTGGGAGAAAAAAAAATGGGAAGACATCTATTCACCTAATGAGTGCTTGATGTAGTAATCATTCGGAGTTTCTATACTGGTTAGCGAGAGGCACAGTTTGAGTATTCACATAGGCGCTGGTAGTTCATACGTGAAGCACTGTCAGGAAGGTTCACACGGGTACAGTAGGAGCACGAACACTTGAAGAAAGGGTGGCAGTCAGTCAGCCACTATACAACTTTGTACAGATCATTTCGCGCAGAAAAACGTGCAACCCTTTCTACGGTGCGTGGATCGCCTATAATAAGCTGAAAGTGCGCTGTTAGTCATTGCGGGGCTGCCCGAGACTATAGGAGTGCCTCTCTGCGAGTTGACAAGGCTGACCAAGACAAATTGGATGCGAGAGATTGGGGGTTGTCTGTGCTGCAGAGGAGGTGTGTTTACACACCGAAGCCTGCTTCCTTGTCCATTACGAAATTATGTACGGTGTGTAAGCCGAATCTGCATACAGCTTGTTGGAGAAAACTTCGTCTCTTTTCGATATTCCTAAAAGCTGTCAAAAAGCCAGGTGGGAAAGCGTCAGCCAATCGTTGTTTACTGAGTTGTTTGAACAGTCAGCACTCTTGTTGCCAGGTGCTAGTTTGTACGTCTGTTTCTGGTGGGAAGCAGCCTACCGAGTGACGACGGGGGGCGGGGGGACATTGTGCACACTCCCGGGCAGCATTATGTGCCAGTTGGTTGCTTTGCGCTCCTGGTGTATGTGCTGGTGTCCAAGGCATTCGGACTTTGATTCCTTCAAACTTACTTTCTTGCACCGATTTTAGAATGGAATTGACTGTAAAATTTTGCGCTAAGGCTTTATCAGGCTCCCGGAGTGCTATGTAAGAGTCTGTTACGACTCCGAATTTCCTTGTTTCCAGTTGGTCTGGGCGATTCTGAATGCTTTGTAGAGCGCTTAATACTCCAAAAAGTTCCGCTTCGTCGGTTAGTCACGAGGTGTTAGTAATGGGGCGAAACCCTTTCAGCTAAGGGAGTTGTGGAAATTTCCAAGCGATGGATGCACCAGTGTCAGTCAGGAACGGCCGCATCGGTAAAGAGATCAACTTCGCCTTCTTCTTTGTAGTTTGACTGCTTTTGGACATATCGTTCCCTGGCCTCTAGGTGTCGCCGGGAAACGGGCCGTCGACGAATGATGCCAAAGGTAGGTCTTTGCTTTTGTAGAAAGCTTTTCTGGGCGGTCCTGGGGTCAAATTCACTTGTTATAAGATTCAACCTTTGTATGTCACGTTTCTGAGGAGTATGCTTGAGATTGTTGGGAAATCGGAATCGTGTTTCTTCGACCACGTTTAGGACCGGTCAGAGAGAGACAGCATGCTGAAGGATGTCCGTTCTCATATGTCTTGGAAGATCGCTAACCGTCCTGATTAGTGTCCTGTTCAGAATGCCGAGTTCTTGGACTTGTACTGCCTTGAACTCGTAAACGGCGAGATCATATGCCATCCTGATGGGGGATGCAGCACGGGCTTATTATATAAGACCAGACGTTTGCTGAGAACCGGCATACTTGTTAGAGATTATTGATATCAGGTTCATGGTGGATCTTCATTGCCTATGGAAATGTCGTATCCAAGCATTACGGCTATTACAACAGCTACTCACTTGTAGGCAAAGCAGTCTAATTGTGCCATTCTTGGAGTCAATACATGGAGTCAATCGGTTGAAGATTCGTTCATCGCACATATACTTACCAAAAAGGATGATGGCCCCCGCATGACAATGCGGGCAGGATTTTTATAAACAACAAGCACCCGGGCACACGACACTTTTAAATGCACAGCATTTCTTAGGTTCGCCTTGTCGTGCGTCGTTGATGGCGACGCCGTCCACACGCTCACTGCGCATGCGCAACTCTCCTCCTTACACCCAACGCTCCGCGATACTACACTATAAAACAAAGAAATAGTTAGCGGCGCCCGGTTTCGATCCCACGACTCTCTGGCCGCAACGGGAGGTACGCGGTGCTACATATCCGGGACAGGAGCAAGAGCTACGAACGCGCCTTATGTCCTTGACTCATTCAAACTACGTCAAGAAGCTACTGATACAACGAAGGTACGCGAAGCTGAACGTCAACGGAAACGACGAACTGAAAACTTTAGAGGGGGATGCTGAATTTCCCGTGGGAAAGCCGTGGCGGGAAGCGGCACGCGCCTTGCAGCTCAACCAGCCCCGTCCGCAGCGCCTCTGATGCTGATTGTGGCAGGATGTCCCTAGGGATTGGCCAACCAAAGAATCCATCACGAGATAGGTTCGCGTTTAACCACCATCGTCATCTTCCCGTAGGGGAACCGCCGAAGAAGAAGAACGAGAAGACAAAACTTCACTGAAATTAACCTTCTTTGGGTTCCTGGTCATGCGGGGATCACATTCAACGAGACAGCCGACTCTCTAGCAAGGATAGCACTTTCAGGTCCTGTAGTAGACGTCGTAGAGCCGACACCATTAATAACAGCAGCTAGGTACCGTAGGATGCTGAAACTCCGAGAACAGCAAGAATCGGTTTTAAACTGTCATTAAGTGAATTTAATCATCTTAAATTCTCATGGAAACCTGAATGGTGCCCTTCACGCAACTTAGAGGTGGTTATCACAGCCTTACGTTGTCGAGTACCCCAGTTAATTAGGTACTTGCACAGGTCTCGCCTGGCGCCAACAGCTCTGTGCAGCTATTGCAACGAAGACGAGTCTGTCGAACACTACCTGTTGACATGCCGACGTTTTTCCCGACTGAGACGTCAGTCCCTGGAGGTGCCGCTTTGCAGTTTGGGGATATCACTAACAGGGCCGGCTATACTATCGTTCGGGGCATCCGAAACGGGGTTTTGCCGCCGGGATGTATGCTCTGCTCTCCTGCGCTACATTGAAAATTCTAAACGATTCTCTTTATGATTGAGATTGGTCATCCTCGCTTTAATTTTCCAGTTTTTTTTTTCTCAAAACCAACTGATCTAAATTATCCTTCCTAGGCGTGTCGTGAATTGATAAGAGTACCATTCATTTTTACAATCCTCTGTTGTTTGGCCGATCCCCTGATTGGGTATGCGCCATTAATTATCAGGATCAACAACAACACAACAGCTGCGAAGAGGAGGGCGTGTACATTGCTCTCAGCCGGTGCACCAATGTCAACAACCTTTACCTCACCAAAGCTGACGGAGACTACCGATTCTACCACAGAGACAACATCGACAAGAACATGATGGACGAGTTTCGGCGCCTCGAGAACCACCGCCTACTCACCGTAACAGAACAGCACTTGCGTGCCTTTGCCACCAGTGTGGACCCGGACGCGGAATCCCCTCTGGCCCTAGTAAACTCCAGATCACTCAACATAACGGCAACACAATGGAACCACACAGAACCGCCACGATGCTTCGCATCCTCATCAGGGTTCCCCACGGGAAAATGGTGTAATTTTGTTTTTATTTGCGATTATATGCCCATTGAGAAAGAGAGAGAAACGTTTATTTCAGATTTCTGCAGTGGGTCCACAGGTCAAGGGTGATAAGAGGCATAAATATAACTTATTTCTAGATAGAGATGGGCCCCCGTCTCTCGGGGGAATTCTAGAAGGGATGGTGGTGGGGTCTACTGAGGCGTTGCTGGAGGTCGGGGATTCTTACAGGATGGAGGCCTGTGCCTCCAACGGGCTCTAAGGCGTCCACTTCTCGCTGAGTCTAGTGAAAGACGCGCACATAATAGATTATCCGCATCAGCTTGTTCGGCAGGATCTGTGCAGAAGGGGCAGGCGTCATGGAACGAGGGGCATGACCACGGTGGTGGCCACGCCCAGGTCACAGCAGTTAAAAGAGCCACTCCATTCTGAAGTCCACGCGCAATACCTCTTCACAGTGCACTTGTTTACTTCGCAGGTCCGTTACACATGGTGGCATGAGGGCAAGTGTGGCGCGACGCTGTCTTCCTTCAGTGAGGGAAAATTTTTTATACTTTGGAGCAACTTAAGAATGACAACGGAAATTACACCTCCGCCTCATAACGGCAGCGGGTTGTTACTCCGGGTGACGCAAAAATTGTGCGTTTCTGCGAGTATTTATAACGTGACGCGAATCATTTTCGGGATTTATCGCACTTAATCTGCTTATAAATTCCTGCAGCTACGACAAAATAACTAGGCGTGAAAATGAAGACGATGTTACGCATTAGCGCAATCTCGTTTCAAAGTGCGTGTGCGCGTGTGACATCCGGGTGCGTCGCTTCGGCGGAGTGATACACTGGATGAGCTCTTGCCGTTCTGAACTTGTACTCGAATGTAGAGGACCGGTTGTCAGTATTGGCAGCGGCAGAGAAATTAACTTAGGGTGACAAGCTCTTCAGAAAAGGGGGAACCAGCGAGCAGAACGCAGGACAAGAGGAGGAGGCACCCACACAACAGTGTGTTGTGTGTGGGCCTCCTCCTCTTGTTCTGCGTTCTGTGTTGTGTGTGTGCCTCCTCCTCTTGTCCTGCGTTCTGCTCGCTGGTTCCCCCTTTTTCTGAACCTGCGTTCTGCTCGCTGGTTTCCCCCTTTCTGATTACATTATGAACCAACTAGCCCAGCAATTCACTCTCGTGACAAGCTCTATCCGCTGTAATGTGAGCGCGGAGCGTAACCCACAAGAGCCGTAGAGGGCAGGGGTACGCGTCTAGTAGGATGTGGATGTCCCTTGAAACTGTAATTGTTGGCTACTCGGCGTAAACCCCGCGTCACTGCCGTGGAGAAAAAAATGCCGAATGGAATCCACTGGGATGCGCTGAAAGGGCAGCGTTAGTGCTTGTATGCCATACCGTATGGGTGAGTGCTCCGCCAGCAAAGATGGCAGTGTGCGGAGTGTTTGCTAGATGCAAGTTGGACAGGCGTCCCGGTTGACTAGACATTGCACAACAGTAGATAAGGCGGCAGGGTGCGCCCCTGCGCCCACGAAGGCCTCTGCCACCTGGTACTGGGTCTCAGCCGTCAGTAGTGTTCGTCTCGCACCTGTTTATCCGGTCGATCGAGCATGAAATAGAATCAGTGGTGGGTTGTCGGTAGCCTGGTGATACAGCCATGGAAGCCTGGTTACAGGATGATTTGTTGAAGCGGGTAGGGAACCATCCCTGTAACTACCTAAGGTCGCTGCTTCCGCAACAAAAGTACGTGTGTGTATACGGGCTGAGCGACGTTGTTTAACCAGTTCGTCAAGCGTGTTCAGCTGAGCCTCAGAGTGGAGAGGTGGTATCGGTGTCATTATAGGGAGGCAGGTGATGGTGCGCATTGGGGCTTTGCTAATGGCTTCAAGTCGCGCCCACTCCGTCGGAGTCATGGCTGCAACTGCGCCTGGTAATCAATTCAAGGATGAAGTACTGGCTTCATAAAATCAGGAAACAGGGCCATCTTTGAGCAGGAGACACCCGACTTCTTCGAGAGAATTCTTGCTCTACCAAAAGGGCTTGGGGAGGGGGTGAGAAGCGAGGAAATTGCATTACAATTGCGTGCGTGGCGCGTGTTAAGCTCTCTGCTTCCTGGCAAGGGGCGCGTTAAAGAATTATCAGTTGTCAATGCATTGCGGGTTCCGTTGTGCAAAAACGAAGTCGAACGATTCTTGCTACGCCATGTTGAGGTTGATGACGTTAGGCCTTACCTTAAACCGGTGTACAGTCAAAAAATTGCCCACTGACCGGCAAGCCTGAAGTGCGGACTCGCAAAGATACACCCCACATCCAAACCGAAGCGTTAGGCCTACGGAGTGTACACATAATAGTTGCTGTGGGTAATCTAGAAAAGTGGTGCGTACCTCCAAGGGGGCACATTATCGCAGTTGGGGTTTGGCCAACCAAAGAATCTATCAGAAGAAACCTTCACGTTCCACCATCGTTCTCGTTAGACGGAGGGGTGCATGAGTTCTCCAACAGGGTGCAGTTACTCAGAAAATAGATACAAATGCTAACATAAGTGACCTAAGGAGTAACAATCGTGAGCTTTGAGCGACGCTTTCCACATGACCGAGGCATCGCTTTGGTTGAGAATTTGACAAAACCCATGAGACGCATAAAATAATGATCGGTTGTTGTCGGGCTGTTTTCAGCGTACTTCTGTGTCCGCGATATTAGTTCGTTCCTGAAGGGCTGTGGAATATTTGCGCCTTCATACCTGCATGTTAGCGGAGCTCAAGGGGAGATTTATGCCATTTACCGGGCGGTAATGCGCAAAATTTATTTCTCGTCGCTGTCTTGTTTAACGTGTTATTAGACAAGAAAACACACTAATCTCCTTGTCATCTTTGCTGTCGTTACGGGATATGACAGTGAGATAAATAATGAATCTGTGGAAAATTTTTCTGCTATGTTCTCCCTCTCGTGGAATATTTCTAGAAAACAGAGGTTTCCGAAATGGGTACTCGCAGTTCAAACCTTGCGGCATTCCATTCTGGGACGCTAGACTGCACGTCCATTGGTTCATTGCTTCTGACGTGTTTGTGTTTTCATTTTTGCGTATTGCGGGGAACCATTGACATTTGGTCCCAATACACATTATCTTCGAAAAGAGGAGGTTGCCGCTTAGTTTTGCTACCTGTCAATACTGGTGACTTATATGAACCATTCCAGAACTTCTAGCAGTTTGCAACGGTGTTTTCTGCATAACGTAACATGGCAAAACCTTCTTAGAGAGGGTGAAAGCATCGGTTGACTTGGGGAATGCAGGAAGTAGAGAGGGGGGGGGGGGGTAGAGGTTAAAAGGTTACATTCAACCTTTACCCCCACCCCCACTTCCTTAATTTCCCAAGTTTCTATAAACAATTTGTGTTAAATACTTTTTTGAACTCTTGTGTGGCCGCTCGATGTGATGAAGCTATTAACGGTAAGAACAAAATATTCGCATTTTTGTAACAGGCACATCATCGCCAAAATCACCGCTACGACTGATAGCATGATACGGTTAATTACTCGGGTCTCGAACAGTTGAGGAGGTATCAAGGAGGACAATCTCTTAAGGCTCTTCCATGCATTCTTGATGAGCCACATCACGTACGTGGCGGCCATGCACTGCTGGCAGAATCACAAAAAGGCTAAGCTCAATTTACTGATTCGTAAAAGTATCAAGCGCGTGCCGGGTATCCCGACGAATGCCAGCACAGAGAGGCTCATGAAGGTCGGGGTGCACAACACTTTAGAGGAAATCATCGAAGCGCAGCACACGGCTCAGACTGCCAGGTGGTCGTCTTCGCCCGCTGGCAGGGAGATTCTGGCGGTTTTGCGCTGTAATCCATCCCTGCAGAAGTAGCGCTTGGTTGGCCCTACTAAAGGGCAGAGAGCTGCTATAACTATCTCCCCGTTTCCCCGCAACGTGCACCCGCAGCACAATGCCGGCAGGCGACAGGCCAGAGGTGAGGCCCGACCAAAACAAGTTCGCGATAACCCGCACTCCGCGTGCTTTGTAGACGCCGCGCAGTCGGGCGATCGGCAAACTTCTCGGCAGTTATGGTGGATCACAGTGGCACAGTTCTCAATTCTACGTCTTTCAGGAGCACCACCTCGGCTAGAGCCGAGCAGGCCGCGGTGGCTCTTGCTTTACTTGACGACGGCCGGCATCGAATTTACACCAATTCCCGCGCTGCCGTTAGGGCCTTTGACATCAGGTTCCGTTTCGGCCGAGGTAGCTCGCATCCTAGGAAATAAGGTCACACACCATCACCTGGTTAAGGTCATTTAAGGTCATTTCGTCACACCATCAAGGGCTGTCCAGAGGGCCCACGACGAGGCGATGAGGCTCGGCCTCCCCGTGCCCACGTGGGAGCGGCCCGCCGCGCTGCCGCTCTGAACGGCGACGGTGCTCCTCAGGTCCTTTAATAAAGTTCATTGTCTGTCTGTCTGTCTGTCTGTCTGTGTGTCTGTCTGTCTCTGTCTGTCTGTCTGTCTGTCTGTCTGTCTGTCTGTCTGTTACTTCCCAACTAGACCACCGGACTGCTAGCGAACGTGACACTGGACGAAGAAAAGAAAGCACGAAACACACGATAATCACGCTAACGTAGTTCATATTTTCTTGTCTTCATACAGTGTCGCGTTTGCTAGCAGTATGAGTTCATTATTTACCAACCAACTCGCCCAAATTTCTGCTTAACAGACCACCGTCGTTAACAATGAAGTTACGATTAAGTCGACGTTCTTGCCGTTTCTTGAATCCGAATGCACAGCTCCGAAGTTTTGAAACCTACTTTAATAAACGCAACTTAAAAAAAAAACGTAATGTATCGAGCAACGACGGAAAATTCCTTGAAAGAAACAAACACAATCTAAAAAAACGGGCATTCTCACTAGAAATAGAGGGAAATTACCATGGTTTGAAGCGCAACGAAAGGCACGGACGGCAAACGCAGGAACACAAAGTAGACAGGACGGGGCAATGTCCTGTCTACTCTATATTCGCGGTCCACGTTTTCCGCTCGCCAACTAGCCCAACTGCCAACTCCCAACTGCCAACTCGCCAACTAGCCCAGCAGGAAGTTGTGCTCAAATAAATGGCAATTTACTCGAACAAATTACTCATAAATACAGCAGGTGCTTTACTTAGCACATGCTCGAATAAAGCACGCGTGCTTTACTCCAATAATGCACGCATGCCAAACAGGCACTTTGTAAAAACGGTAAACGTGGGAGCACGTGTTTCCAACGAAGAGGCTATCATGTAGCCTTGACGAAGAGGACTCTTATGAAACTGCGTTAAATAACACTGATTACTTCCGCATGTAGTGTTCACTATCGCACCTGCAAACAAAATTTCTTTAATGAGTATGCGAAAGAAAGGTTCAGCCAATAGTTTTCCTTCGTAATTTGAAGTGGCGGGACGTGGTCATTGTCATTTTAGAACATTTGACAATGCTGAACACACTGATGACGCTTTAACAAAGAAACCTGAGCACAATCTTTGAAATAAAGTACGTCTCAGAACAGCTTCCACCATGCGAGCGCTTCCCTTCGTTATTAACATCACATTCACAGCACCCTATTTATTGCGGGAACGTATTTGCTGCCTTCAAGTTCACAAGTAACTGTGGCGGCCAGTGAGCACTTCATATCTAAAAGGGATTGTAGTATAGTCAGAGCTGACAGGTAACAGTAAAAGACAAAAGCGCCCTTTTTCCGTCATAAAATATCCATGTGGCCGTCGTCTAAGGCGAATGTTCTGGCTTTTTGACTCTACGTGGATTCTTACGATCCTGGGGACTGTTGGACTTGGACTTCGTTGGCGAACGGATTGGGGAAAGCGTGCGTTTCATGTGCTGCAGATTCTTCCTCGCTGCGACGGATTTTCGCTTCTTCACCATCTTCGTGCACTCCACCGTGGTGTTCTCGGGGAGCGGTAGCTGAGCGAGCGTCGAAGCGAAGAGGAAAAATCCGCCCATGGCCAAGACCACATCTGTGCGATTTCTGCTCAGCAGAGTTAAGCTTACAGTAGCGCACAAGGCCCCCGATGCACCACAGCCGAAGATCCAGCCGGCGGCGGTACCACGAACAGCTGTCGGGAAAAGTTCCAGCGTGTACACAGTGAATACAATGTTCGCCGGCGCGCTCAGTGCTTTGGCGGTTACGAGCAACACGTCGCTGATGGCCGGTAGGTTAACCAATAGAAGGCCTAGTAAACACATCACTACGCCGAGGAGAGTGAAGCAGGTCGTAATAAATGTCCGCATGGTCACCCTCCTCAGCAAGAGGACCATTGCGGGAAAGCACAATGCGGTGGCCGCAGGGGCAGTCCACCGCACCAGAGGTATTTTCCGCATTACGGTAAGTGAAATCACGGTGCGCAAAGCGTAAACTAGAGAAAAGCTGAGGGCGAATGTCGCAAAGGCGCGTTTTCGGATGGAAACGCCACTTAACAGCTGTTCGGTTTGATGAACGGCATTGTCCGCTACCTGGTCTTGTTGGACCCTCAGTTCTTGCATCAGACAAGCAGTGTTCGGCAAGGGAAACTTGTTGAGCTTGGCGGCGGCAAGCATGACGTATTCTGCCTTCTTAAATCGTGCTTTCGCTATCAGCCAACGCGGCGATTCCCGGACCGTGAAGAAAGTGGCCAGCAGGAGGAACGTTGGTGCGACAAAAAAAGCTTGCTCCGCTTGCCAAGGCAGTTTCGCTTCCCACATAATTGCCAGCCACGAGTCCGCCAACACCGAAGCAAGCGCCCCAGTTATGACAATGTGAATGGGCCTGTTTTCGTGCGTCGTCACCTCAAAGAACACGATGCCAGTGACGATGTACGTAGCTACTGCACTGCCCTGTGCGAAGAATCTCGCGAGCGCGTATGACTGGTAACTAGGCGCGAAAAAACTGCTGACCGTTGAGGCCAGAAGTATGGCCACTGCGGCAAAAAGAACTAGCATGCGACCGAACCGGTCAGCTAGGCATCCAGATGCCACTCCGAAGACGACGGACGAGACTCGTTCTGCAATGACAGCCGTCTGGAGAAGCACGTACCGGTCGCAGACCAGGTTCCACGTGCTTCGCATGCTGACCCTCGCCTGGTCCTCGTCGTATTCCCAGTCTTCGCACGGGATCGTCTGGCTGTTGTTCGGCTCTTCGATGTTCTCGTATCGTCGGCATCGGCTCAGTCGTCCGTCGGCTTCGAGAGGGATGGCCCCGTTTTTCCAGGCGAGCGCCGATATGTTGGAGTGCGGTGGTTGCTTGCACCAGTGGTCGACGTCCCCAGCGGTGAGCGATGGGAGGTAGCTGTGGCTGCTGACCACAAATACGCTGAGAGTGCAGACAAGAAACAGGCGCTGTTGAAAACGCCCGTGGCCGAAGCCGTCGAAGCAGTCGAACGATTCGCTCACGAGAAAATTGCGCTGCTTAAGGCGATGCGGAAAAAATAAGTCCATGATTAAAGGAAAGGGACTGAAACTCCCCACTGTTGCCGTGAATTCCTCTTCTTCTTCAACTTCTTCTCTTCGGTATGGCGGCAAACCGAAATTAAAATTTAAAATGGCTGCAACAGTAGGAATTATTGTAGGTGTAGAAATATCCCCAGCTTAAAAGGAAGGTGAGGAAACCGGGAAGGAAAGTTAAAAGACAACACTATGCCTTTCGTGTTTTATTCCCTTGAGTAAAGTAACAGATGAGTAGCGGTAAAAGTTTTGTGTTTTTCTGTTGATGACGGTGTCTATGACCATCAGGACTTATCCCATAAAATGCAGGGATATGTCTTGCATCGGCAGGTTCGGCTTATCGGCATGCGTCTCGGTATGTGTCTCGGTATGTTTATTACGTAATTGCCAGGGCCATGGACTATACAGATGAATTAACACAAATTTATATTGAGGTGGTTCACCAAAACACCCAAATTGCAGAAGTAGGTCGGAGGTGAGGCGTGCCTGGATATCTGTATCTTTTCTGAGTGTTCGTTGCAAGATGTCGAAATAAAAAAACACCCTCCCTGGTATTAGAAAACAGTGTTCTCTTGTCTCTGGTCGTGAACAGAAGCGACCATCTCTCGAACAAACTAAATACCAATTTTTTGACAGTGATCGTACAAGAGTGAAAGTAACGATTTACCATGTTGCGGAACACATTTTACTCCATCTACAGAGCAAGTTCTGGTATCGACACGGAAATACGGCAAAAATATTGTAGCGACCCCATCGCCATCGTATTCATCAGCGCCATCATCATCAGCGGTGCCAGTAGGGGCGCATCAGTTCTATAGCCACTGCAGCGTCAGTTTTGACCACGCGCATCAAACGTGCCTGAGGGAAATGGAACGCGACTCAGCAGCTAGGCGGTCGCTCGTGTCCGCCGCTCCTCCAAGGTCGGCCCCCGACGCGATCCACTTAACTCATAAAAGTGGTTGATGTCGAGGGCACGACCGGTGACCAGAAGTCGCATCCGCTACACGTCTGCTTTCTACTATATAAACAATTGGGAAGGTGGGAAGAAACAAGGTCGTCAGAAAATCGCGTGAAGCTCGCGATATTCCCGACTCAAATGAGCCTGTAAGAAGACGAAAGTGTCAACAACTCGTTTCGAAAAACTTCGTGGTTTCCGGGGTGCTCATAAAGACGTGGAGGCCACAATTTATTTCAGGGGAAAAGGGTCAATACATTGGAGCACAGGGTTAAAGAACAGATGGTGAATGTCTCGAAAGAAGAATAAACGAGAAACTGGCTGCAAAAACAAAAAATCTGCAGAAATTCAGAGAACTTTCTACTGATCCGTAGCATTCTAACGGCGCTTGCCAAGAGCGTGAGCTCTTTGCAGCCAAATATGGCCAAGAGTAGGAAAAGACTTTGGATTATTTTATTCGTTTTAAGTTTGTTTTGCTTCTTTTTTCACCGATAATGTCAATTTATACCAATATAGCGATGAAGCGTCAGTACTTCGGTAATTGTTTTGTTTTTGTGAAGATCTAACGCGTAGCGCGGGTCGGTCCATTTGAGCTATTTTTATTTGTATTTCCCACGTTCTTAAGCGGACTTCCTTGTATTGTCTTCGGTTTTCTGGGGAGATGTATGAGATGCGTATTTTTGGTTTTGACAGATCATTTGTGCGAACATTTCATTTTTTTCACTTTCTTAAATTTTAATTTTTCAACATTCTGCCGGACCAAAGATCTCCATTTACGCTGTTATAACTATTAAACTTTCCACCAATCTTTGAAGGAACCTGTGCCAAGCCTGCACTTTTGTCGGAATTCAGGGCGTTACCGCCTGGTGGAGGGGTGGGGGTGTTCTCAGCAAATAGTGCTGCGCATTAAAAGGTCGTTATTCTGTCATAAATGTTTCGCCGACGCCGCTTTCATTGCGCTAAACGCGTTTAAATTTCTTCTGAGTTCATTTCGTTTCTTCGTTAGCTACAGCGTTCACCGGTTCCCTCCATTCTTTTGCGCTGGCATTGCGAATGATTGCATTAACGTCAGTGGTGTCATCACATTTATTTAGAGTGACATCCGTAGGTACGTCATCGCATCCGATGAAGCCATTTCGCCGTGTTTCTTCGTTTCGGGCTTTGAGGTTTTCCAGCAGAGCACTGTGGCTCTCCCAGCTTATACTTGGAGGAGGCTTTTGACGACCCGGAATGCCATGACGCGACGCCGACGTAGCCGAGAAGCAAATAACTTCTTTTTTGGACAAGGCTCCTGCCCCCTTTCTAGGGCCCCGAGTCACCCTGCATAAGAGAAGGTTAATGCAAACTGGCCCTTCTTTCATACGTATTCCTGTTCGACCGGTTCCTTTTTTTTTTTTTTTTTGACCAAGAACCAGGGTGAAAAAAAATGCCTACTGAAAGAAGAAGCTGTATTACAGCAACTTGGCCGGGTTCCGGCCACCGTGATAGCTAGTATATATAGAACCTAAATCTTACACCCGCACTATCACTAACACCCCCATTTAAAGCCCGTGACCAAACAGTTTCTTCGCAATTGCTTTGTTGTGACCTCATGTACTACTGAATGGCGTTCGCTTCACATAAAAGACCATGTCCTTTACGGGCGTCCATACAAGGTGGTGTGGATTGCAGCGCCATTTGCATCAGCCGTAATTACAGGTTTCACAGTGACATTAGCTTTCGCTGTAAACAACGCTTCCCTGCAATGATCTTGCCATTTCAGGGCAGAAGGGAGGCTGGAAAAGAGTAGTTCTTGAAACACGCCTTCGAATGTACAGGTTACGATGCCCAGGGATTGAGGGTAAACACACAAGGATGGCGATCGGTGGTTAGGAAAGTGAGCATTCCACTGAAATTTACGAAAAACAAATTCAAGGTCCGCCCTGCCCGGGTTAAGCCGAGCTGTAAAAATAGTGGTTAAAAACTTGTAAAGACGTTTGCATCACTGGCTGTCCAAGGACGCCTAGGCACTTATCAAGAGTTGTGAACGGGAAATCACCTGTGCCCTAATGAGCGCGTGAGATGCTTTTGTGGGCTTTGTCCCCACATTCTCTTGCCGCTTCACCTGATTTGCTCCGCGATCAGCCGCCTCCAAACGCTTTCTATGCCTTTCGGTCAGCCCTTGGATAGGATAGAAAGTGTTCATTGACCCGCCGTGGTGGCTCAGTGCTAAGGCGTTGCGCTGCTGAGCACGCGGGTTTCGATTCCCAGCCGCGACGGCCGCTTTTCCGATGGAGGCGAAAAGCAAAAATGCGTGTGTGTACGAGATTTTGGCGCACGTTAAAGATCCCAGGTGGTCAAAAATTAATCGGAGCCCCACTACGGCGCGCCTCATCGCCTGCGTTGCGTCGGCGCGTTAAAACCCTACTATCAGAAAGTGTTTATTGAGTGCGTAATATTTATATGGCGAAGTTTTCCCTCTCAACAGAGGACAAAGGTGTCGCCGGGGGCAGGGGAGTTGGAGGGGCAATGAACTAACAATAGGCAATACCCTGGAATTCTCTGTGTAAAAAACATTATGCAGACATTCAGACAATTCGATATTGATGCGTAGCATGCTTATGCCCCTTGTCTTTAGTGTGACTTCTTTACACCCAATTTTTTGTTTTTTTTTATATACTGCCCGACAAATTATTCCCATTTACGCTATTACAGCGGTTCCATGTGGAACATTCGCAAAACCAGCATATTGCGGAAATGAAGGGCATTACACGGTTTGCCTATTTTCGTAATTTTATCGTATTTTTCTTATTTCCTTGGCTGTCCAAATTTCGTCGGACCAATTATCTCCATTTACGCAATTACAACGATTACGGGTGGACCTTCCGTGAAATCTGCAATACTGTGGAAATGCAGGACGTTCTACTGTTTGCCATTTTGCGTATTTTTTAT